>CM042555.1:5942500-5965000 GCA_023630585.1 Cranoglanis bouderius
ACATTATAGCAGCTATAAACATTTGTTCTTTAATCAGTCTCCCTTTTTTCTCTCTCTTTCTTGAAGTGAATAAGACAAAAACACAACTTGTCAAATTACCTAGAAAACAGAAAGTGCAACTTACACTGTCCTGAGGACTTTCCCGTGGTGGAAAATAGAGCTCGACCGATAGTGGGTTTTATCGATACCGATAACTAAGTTGGGCAGTACCTACCGATAATCGAGTAATCAACCGATTGATACTGAATGAAAACATAACACTCAAACTTTTCTGGCTCTCCCTTTTAGTTATGCTGTCATAGCTAGTCTTGCCGGAGTCCCTGCTTGCACCTACACGAAGTGCATTGTCCTTAACCATTATGACAATAAGCATACCTAATAATCTTTCCCTCTCGCTCCCTCTGTCTCTCTCTCTCAATCGAGCTACACGTTACTCCTGAGATACCAGTGATCCTGACCTCTTCTGCTCTCCGGACCTGCCCGATCCATCCTGATGCCCTACTTCTGGTTGGAGTTCTCATCAATTGGAAGTCACTTGTTGCTGCTAAGGATGACCCCACATGGTGCAGCCTAAAGATCATTGAGATTACTGAGGATGGTACCACTTAAAAACCATAAAGATGGCTTTGGACCTCAATTCATATGAACAATTATGCTATGATAGCTTTAGGACTGCAAATGCCACAGTTTTGCACTCAAGTCTCCATAACTGAACAGTCGATAAGTTCACAAAACAGACTTCATGTAAAAACTGTAATGAATTTCCTGGTTACAGAATTGCACTATTTAACTATGTAATATTAGCACATTTATTGAAGGGATTTATTTATAATCACACTATCCGGTGTCACACAGATGAGTATGGGTTCTCTTTTGAGTCTGGTTCCTCTCAAGGTTTCTTCCTCATATCGTCTCATGGAGTTTTTCCTTGCCACCTTCGCAGCTGGCTTGCTCCATTGTTAAAAGCGCTATACAAATAAAACTGAATTGAACTGAAACTTGATTACAAAAATAAACAGTACTGACTGTACCATGAAAATATATAAATATTAATATTACTATTAATAACTATTAATAAATATTAAAGTAAATACAAGTATATGATCCAAAACTGAACCAAAACTGATCCAAAACTGAACCAAAACGTAACACTCCTAGATGAGACATCCTAGATGAATAAAAAAAACACATCAAATAACACAACAAAATTTGTCAGTGATAGTTTTTATTTGCCTCTAGAGGTCGCTCTCGTACTGTATAATGACAGCAGACCCTTCTCAGCAGCTCCCGCAAGGGACGCAACCGGCAAAAACTATCGGTGTGGATTTTCGCCAATAACCGATCGCAATCGGTTATCAGTCGACCTATAGTGGAAAACTTAACACTGAGTGTTCCAAAGTGCTGACACTGGAGACTCCTTTCATAAATAAACACTCATTACTCATTACAGAAAACCTCACCTTGTCAACGATTGTTTTATTTGTGAAATAACATGTTTATTATTAGCCTCAGATTATGTGGAACATCCAATATACAATTCCCTGTGAATGAGTTGTTACTATAGAAACAATAATGTATTAGAACAAGTACATTAATAAATGTTGTTAATCTGATATAGCAGGGTTTTTTTGGGGTTGGTGATAACATGTAGTTATCACTACTAAAAAAACTGCATGTTTCTGACTAACATCCAGAGACAGCTATAAAACTAGCAGCTAGTCATTAGCGAGAAACAGGCTTATGTGAGTGTGCTTGTTTTTTTTTTTATGGTGACTGAAAGCTGGCTCATTTTTATAATGATGCAAAACTCAGACTCATCAGGCCAAAGGCAATTCAAACACACACACACACACACACACACACACACACACACACACACACACACACACACACACACACACCAAATTAGAGTGAAGAATATTGGCATATAAATTTTTTCATACTGGCGCTGACCAGAAGCACCTCTCATTCACTCTCACAAACATAAACACACACACACTCACAAAACGTTGTAATGAATCCCCTCGTTCGTCATAATTACGATCAACAGACCGGTGGCAATCACAACAATTTATCAGCATGCTGGTGTTGCAAGGAAACTGATTACATTCACACACACATACACAAACATATCAATGTGTTTACATATACTGAATATAACACAATACCTGAAACATGACCGTGAAGAAAATCACAACGATGGTCGTTGCAACAAAGTAATCCTTCGCCTTCACATGCTCCCCATCCAGTAATACCACCAGGGCAAACGCTACTGCACCTCTCAGGCCACCGTACGACATCACCACCTGGTCAATCTTTTCCAGAGGAACCAATCGAAACTTGTTCAGAATCCAGGTCTGTCCGACTACACCTGGAAGTGTACGGCGATCAAAAATTACATTGACAATAATGGCAAAATGATCAACTGAACAGTTGTGCATCAGGCGGAGCAGCAATGCTGGAGCGTTTAAGACTGTTTGCAATTACTGGACACTTTATTAGACCTTCATTCCTTCATTCATCTGCAGTATGCAGCATCTTTATCCTGGTCAGGGTCAAGGTGGATCTGGGGAACACTGGGCGTGAGGTCGGAATACATGCTGGATGGGATGCCAGTTCATCGCAGGGCACCATGCACACGCAATTTTGAGTGGCTCATCCACCTACCACACGTTTTTGGAAGGTGGGAGGAAACTGGAGAACCTGGACAAAACCCATGCAGACATGAAGAAACCTAGCACAGAAATCCAGGGACCCTGGAGATCTGAGACGAAAACGCCGCTGCCGTGTCACCCATTACCACCTTGGTGCACCTTGTAATACAGTCAGATTCTATCTCATCATGTTCGATGTACGTATGATTTGTGTACCCTTTGTGTTCATTAGTGCCAGTTTCTGTCCACTGTTGCTTGAATATTATGGGCTGCTGCATTGTTCCTAAATACAGCAGTGACATTTAGATGTTTAAAAATCCCAGCAGCATTGCTGCACACACACACACACACACACACACACACACACACACAATCATGTCAGTGTCACATCTGTGCTGAGAATAAACCACCACCCAAATAATATCTGGTCTGTATTGGTCTTATGGTGGTCCTGAGGGGTAATTTTCGAAGTTGCAAAACATTCTCTATAGCTGCTAAGGTTATGCATTGCTTTTACTCACTATCACATATTGCTATGTTTGCTATATAATCTATAATCTAGGGATTTGTACTACCTAGACATTTTTTTGGGGAACATTAGACTACTTTAGACAAAAGATACGAAACTGCTGAGCTTGGAAGAGACGCTATGCATTTCTGTTAAAGATTCTAGATAACAGGAAGCATCTGGACATTGACTGGTTTCTCCTTAGAGTTAGGAACTACAAAAGCTTATAACAAGCTAGATATACTCACTAACAAAGAGGTGTATGAATAACGTATGTTTGCTAATTTCCTACAAGTAACCTACAGTCATGTGTAAAAGTCGCGTGCAAAGAAATGCTGTGGAGCAATTATGCCTTCAAAAATAACGAAATTAAATGTTTCTACATTAAAAATACACTATAAACAGCAGTAAACGGTAACAAATGAAACAAAGTCAATATTTGGTGTGACGACCCTTTGCTTTAAAAACAAAATAAATAGTAGTCTCCGGTACAATTTGTGCAGTTTTATAAGGAAATGAGCTGGTAAGTTTTATTGAGCATCTTGCAGAACCAGCCACAGTTCTTCTGGAGACTTTGACTTTCGCACTCGCTTCTTGCTTCTCATTGTGTTTTCTGTCTGAAAAGTGTCTCTTATGTAATATGCTGCTTTCTTTAATGACATACAAACATTTTTTCTGTAGCATTTAATTTTGTGCTGGAAAACTATTGTTTGGAAATCTAAAACGTTTTGTACTGATTCCATAATGCAGAAGTCATAAAATAAAAATCTATAACAAAGTTTGTACTAAAAAAAAAAAAAAAAAAAAAAGGACACCTAAGACTTTTGCACAGTACTGTATACTGTAGGTGCACCTAAACATGGCAACTAAGTGTACATCTTTGTATATCTCTTCCTCAGCCATAAACAAAGCTAAGATGCTACTGTAAGTGACAGAAAGGATGTCAGCATGTATGTGGTTTCATAGAAACAGTGTATACCTAAGTTAAAATAAAAAGCCTAAAGACTTGAATGCTTTAGTATGCTTAATAGTTTATGGAAACTATCCTAAAAAGCATTTAACTCAAATGGAGCTGCGCACTAAACATCTCCTTTAATCTTGTATATTCCTGACTAAACCCTGCTGTTATCGGTTATCCATCTCATCCATGACTCCTACACTCGACTCTTGGAGCTTAATTCTGGTTTAAAACACTAACACTATAACAAATGACAGACTTTTTGGGCTGGTGATTGATTTGACATCACCATCTTTCTTCCACCACCCAGAACTCTAATCCAATTTTCCACTGTCTTGCTTTGACTCCTACATTCATTTTCATAATTCAAGACAAAGCCTGTAATAATTGCTATCAAATAATAACTCACCCATGGCTCTGAAGACAAAGATGAATATGAGAGTACACACGATTAGGCCAGTATCCCAGGCCCATTTGGTCTTGTCCACAGCTGAAATGCCAAGGAAAATGAAGATGATGGTCTCAGCAATACTGGCCAGAGTCTTCATCGTGTACTTGACGGCAGTGCGGGACTTCTGGGATATGTTGGCCTCCACATATTTGTTGCAGCCAATGCCACAGAAGGTCATTCTGTGGTTAGAGGAAGTGCATCAGTTCATGCTGAAATAAAAATAATAACATCAGCAAAAGTCACCTAGATTGCAAATATACGACAAATGTCTGTATAGTGGGAAATCTATTTCCGCAATCTGAGAAAATTGTTTTACAAATGCATCGCTTATCCGCCTTACTTTCATTTTGCAGACAATTTGGTCACATTAACCAAAGCAATTAAAACTACTATACAGTCAGTTCCAGAACTCTGTGTGTGTATGTGTGTGTGTGTGTGTGTGTGTGTATAGATAGATAGATAAGATAGTGTGTATAGATAGATAGATATATAAGTTGTTATAAACAAAATGTAACTGAAGCATGTTCCCATTTAGATTTTACTTTTAAGTTAATCAGTGTGCCAATAATTGTGACATTATTCCCCCTATTTTCTTCCAAATTTGGTCAACATTGGGCTCTGTAAATAAAAAAAAAATCTTAGAATAAAATTACTATTACTATTACATAGGTCATTCACAAATTTTTTTTTTCCATAACCCATCTTCACCAAGGGTGCCAATAATTTTAGACAGTTAACAGCTACAGAGCCTCCTCAGCAATGCAGAGTTAAATGCCGTACACATCGGTACAACACCAAGCTCTAGTGGAGGGGGTAGGGATGTTAATATGAGAAGCTTGCATCAGAATTAGTGACAATAAAGTGATAACTGACTTAAAGAAGAACACTTTAGCCATGCCGCTATGTGATGAGACTGAATATGAAGTACATACTGTACAACACTCAGCCTCGACTCACTCCATGCTGATGCTTCTGTTTGGATTCTTCATCATGTGGCAACATGGCATACATAGACAACGTAACTCCAAAGATGTAATGTTGTTTGCCATTTATACAAAATTGTCATATATTTACATCGAGAACAGCTTTACAAATGCATCAGTGAGTTCATTGTCTGTGCGCTGAGTCACACGTGAAGTGAGAAAGAGATGGAGCTTGGCACAGAAGCACAGATCTTACATGAGATTTCTATCTTAACACCTACTCTGGTTAGATTAGATTTTAAAATTTCCATTCATTATTTAACTGCTATACTGCAGGACCAAGTAAGTGTATAAACTACCATAAGGGGGCACTTGAAACATTTTCTCACTTTCTGAGTGTAAATGAGTGTCAGAAAATGTGGGTTAAGAGTTTAATCCTTTCACCCATATTGTTCTTTCTAATCATCATCAATGTGTAAAATAAACTGTGTTCATGTCTTTATTTGATTATCTCAATTCACTAAAGCATATGTAGTTTTACTCTAATTGGTTCTCTGTAGAATGTTGAAATGAATGATAAAGAATACTGAACAAATATTTTACCAAGAGCTCACAAACATTTATACATTTATCTTAACTTCATGTTGCTTGTGGAATCCTTTAATCAGGGACAAGACCTTAGGGTTCTCTTGGATATATAGGGTTAATTGGGTTAACCGTGTAATTCTTTCACCCTTAATCTCAATACAGTCATGTGAAAAAATAAGTACATCCCATGGAAATTGTTGGCTTTTTTTGACATACAGTATCTGGACAAGCAAACATTTGATCATCTTTGAAACAGTGGCTATTAATTAATGGTAAATGGTCTGGACATATATATATAGCAACTTTTTAACCTTAGCGGTTCTACAAACCGCTTCACACTGTGTCTCATTCACACACACACACACACACACACACACACACACACACACACACACACACACACCAATGACAGCAGGGGTACAGAGGTTGGGGTACAGAGTCTTGCCCAAGGACACTTCGGCATGTGGAGGCATGTGGGCCAGGAATCCCAACCGCCAACCCTGCAATTAGTGGACAACCCGCTCTACCACCTGAGCCACAATATCTTCTTGTAGGCATTTTGCACAATTGTCCACCAGGGTTAATTTTGGTGTGTGTGTGTGTGATTCTTTTCCATTTCAGTTACTTCCATTAGATTCCATTATATATACAGTTGTATGTAATTATATTAATCCTACATATCTTTGTCTCTGTAATATGCAGATGTTCAGTACTATGCAGGTGTTAGGAAGACACATTACTGCATATGTTTAAGCTCAAAATATTACTTGGTACAGCTTGTACAGTTGCCAACTGACAGCTCCAAGGTCCCTGGTTTGACCATAAGCTTGAGTTACTGTCTGTTTGGAGTTTTGAATGCTCTTCCTGTATCCGTGTGCATTAACATCTGGGTTCTACACTTTCCTCCCGGCTCTCAAAAGCATGCCAGTACCTAGACTGACTAGTCATAAGGTATGAATAGTGCCCTGCAATGAACTGCCATCCCATCCAGAGTGCATTCCTGCCTCGCACCTAGTGTTCATGGGATAGGCTTCCTGACCAGAAAAAGTGGTGACTGAAGATGAATGAATGAAAATATTACTCATTGCATGTGCTGTTCATTGTATATTGTAATATATGCAATTTTATGAAGTGTGACAATAATTCTTGGACTTACTGCAGTTTATTTGAATGATGTATATTTCACACAGCATTTTACTTGTTTTTGTCTCCCCCTAAACCCTGACCTTGACTTTTTCACTGTCTTTGCCCATTAATCTTCTTTTATCCAGCTCCCTTCAGCTGTCTCTGTCTCACTCTCTCTGGCATGAATCACCCTGCTCTTCCCATCACTCTTAAATTTTCACTCCGTATGACACATGCACATAGACACATTTTAACTTGTAACCTTTATAATTCGGTTCTTTGTGAGTGCGTGTGTGTGTGTGCGTGTGAGAGAGAGAGAGAGAGAGAGAGAGAGAGAGAGAGAGAGAGAGAGAGAATATACTTACGAGAGAATAGCTGAGAGAGAGAAGAGTTCAGCTGTGAGGTAAGCCAGATACACAAGCAGGAAGACAAACAGCGGCTCAATGATGCGCACCCTCTTGGTGAAACGAGTGATGAAGGCCAGGATAACAGCAAAGATCAGTCCCACCAGCGTCCCACCGATGCTGACGATGAGGAAGGAGGCTGAGAAAGAGCAAAACTTGAATTTCATAGCAACCAATACAGAAACAACACGACCCCCAATTTTCCTGTTAGTAAACTTGTTTTACGTGACCAAGGACTTTCTGCGCTTTGAGCTATGGACCTTGAGTTCGTGCTTATCTTTTAGCATCATGCTTGGACTTTTTGTCATCTCAAGGCAAAGGCACATTATTCTGGTTGAAAAAGACATTTACAAGCTAGAATTTCAAAACTGACTTTACAACGTTTGGATCTAGTGAGATATGGCTTGTAGGTGTAAAAATGTGGGTAAAATAAAATAATAAAGTATCCTTGTCAGAGTATATTATGTAATAGTTATAGGAAAAATTCCATATTTAAAATTATAGAGGTATATCTGAGTAATTTATACCGCTGGGTCAATCAGGATTTATCCTGTATCCTGTGTATTAAACTGTATGCTGACTACTCAAATCCATCTCAAAATGGTCATGAACTTCCAATGAAAACAGCTCTGACACTCTGACACTGAGAAGGTCACAAATATCAGTCTTTTTAAAATGTTTGTCTGCATTAATGTAACAGTATACAGTATGATTATGTGAATAAAGTACGATTTACAATATTGAAGGCATTGCATTAACTTTCTTACCTCACAGCGAGCCATTATAATTTGATTTATTAAAAAACAGGAAGAAAAAAACAACAACACTTGGTCCACTTGGTTTAAATAGAACTATAGAGGAAACTGAACTTACCAACACCTTTAAAGTAGTCTGCTGTTTGGACATTTCCTGGACCCACCTCTACAAAGGAGATATAAACCTTATACAACACCTGCAAAACAGACAGAACATTAGCATAAATTATTTTCAATGAAATGGATCGGTATGTAGGATAATATTGGCTTGAAATACTGGATTGATATCGGATTAGAGCTGACATATTTTCCAGTCCAATCCACATATTTGATGTTGTGAATGCGTGTGATTTTGACTGACAGAAAACTAATCTTGCATGTGAATATATGACATGACCCATCTTAAAGCAGTCTACCATCACGTCTCTAATGATCTGCATTACATGGCAACAGAAGCTTGCAAACAGATGGCCCGATTACTGCAAAGATGTCAGAATCAGATCAGTATCGGATTGGCTGATACTCAGAGTGCACAAATGATTATGAATTATGATATAACGTTTTTTTCTTAATTTAAAGCATTTACACAGAGCAAACCTTTGGAGACCAAAATCAATTTTAACATGGCCTTGTCAGTACAAAGCTGATGCTTCCCCATGGGTTATAGAGAGACTGTCATGGGTTTCCCCTCGCGCTGTGCTGTGCGAGCATTCAGCGCATGTGAACTGTCCAAAGCACGAGCTTCATTGACATTTGTTTTGACCATGTTGACTTTTGACATGTGTGTTTTGTTTTGGTTTCTGTCCTGTCTCCGCCCCTGTTTTGTTATTGGTTCTAATGTGTCTCAGCTGTTTTATGTTAACCACTGATCACGTTTGTTATTTAAACCCCTTGTGTGTCTTTGTTCGACGCGAAGTATTAGCTCAGTTTCCTTAGCGTTCTGTCTGTACCAAGCCTATGTTCCTCGTTTTGTTTCATAGTTTTTGATCTTGTTTCCGTCCTCACGTTTTCGATTCTTGTCTAGCCCTGTTCATGTTGTTGTAGATCGCCTGACCCACGCCTGTTTTCGACCACGATGTCTGCCTTACGTTTTTGGAATTGTCTGCCTTTGTTCCTAATAAACTGACTTTAAACTGCACTTGCATCCGTCTCAACCCTCATTACATGACAGAATACTTCGCCTACACTATGGATGCATCCGCCTTTCTCCGCATAACACGACAGAGACAGGAGGCTTAAAAAGCCAAAACACTTGCTACAAGTAGGGGAAAGTTGGGAGGATGGGAAAATGAATAGACAGATGAACACATTGGTAGATGGATGGATGGATGGATGGATTGGGTTGTGAATGTATGCAAGGACGGACAGAGACAGCAGCTTCAGGTAAGAAGAAAAGCACTTATCTGCAGTTCTCATAGCATGTTTTCTGCAGCATAAGGTGTATGTATTGTACAACGTATTCATACAAAATCTACAATCTCCAAAAGTAAAGCCACAGTAACAACCAAAGATTTTCTTTCCAGGTCAGATGACTCATAGCCAAGAAAGACCACATGCTGGAGATAAAGCTTCAACCTGAGGCTCAGCGGACCTGCACATGAACCCATTAAAGGCTCAATTCCACCACAAACTGACTTAAATCTTGTATTACATCAATGCCAGCCAGTCAAGTTAATAAGATCTGAAGTTGGCTCCCACACTTGGCTCACATACCCTGCCACTTTTGCTGTCTTGATATTAAACCACTCCTCATATGCACAAGAGCATGTGTACTGTTTGCTACAGTGTTATACTCCAGCCCTCTAGTACATAATTTTTTCACTCCTGCTCTACAACAAGTGCGCTGTTTAGACACTGATTAGTGCAACAAAAAAAAAAAAAAGAAAAGCTTTGACTCATTCCTTATCATTTCAAGCATTAAGGCTTTCCAAACAATGGTGCTAAACTGTATAGTGTGAACCCTTGAAGTCAAATAGCTAAATTAAATAAATCCTAATTAGGACAGTCATGCAAATTCCATAGTCATGCTCAAAATTAGAAACCTGATCAAATAAGCCAGGCTACCATTCTCTCAGCAAAGAAATAATCCCATAATGCTCCATCACACAGCCAATAATGTGGAGGTTCTCATTCCCTAAAGCTATGTGGGAATCTACTAAGGAGGTCAAAGTTCACTGACTGCAACTGCATTAACTTTAGTAATCTCCTAAGTGAAACAGTGGAGTTAGCAACAAACACTGTTTGTGTGTGCTTTAATAAAGAGAGCTCCTATGGAGCTTTGATTCTGAGCTGGCATTTAACCATATAATTAAATATTTTGACATTTTAAACAAGGCCGATTAGACTTTTAATTATTGTTACTATTTTGAGTTTTTTTAGGGAGTGAGAACTGGAACAACGCCCTGAAAACAGTTTAATTTTCTTTAACTTCCCAAGTCTGATTATGTCACTCTGTCTATTGACAAATGAAAGGGTGGATCATTCTGCACAGCAGTGGATGTTTCAATGAAAGTATGTATACATGTGCTAAAGACATAAAGATAATGAAGCATAAAGACCCAGTGACCTAGGTCTGTACTCATAAAATTCCAAATCGGATCTCAGCTGGGAATATTGAAGCCGTTTCTTAGCCATGGTGGTTGAGGTGGTGAGGTGGAGCAATGAGAGCAGATTAAGGTGAATTATGTAGAGAACAGTCAGGAATGTCAGCGATAATAAAAGGTTACCTAGTGTAGCCCTGCAGAAAGTGGTGCTTTTGAGAGTGAGATTTCAGGTCAGTACAGCTGAAAGATTTGTATCGAACCCTTAAACGGACATAAGCCAGGCACTTGCGCTGCTGGAGTCGTACCTTTAATGACTCATACCTCCTGAGGATATTATGTATTAAAGCCTCTGATGAGAGTCTGCTCTTGGTATTTGCAATTTTAGTAATTTAATCCATATCAAAGCATGGTAAATGGCACCGTACTGTGTTTTGGATCAGCACAACAAGTTTATACGCACATTAAATGCATTTAGTCTATGTTAAAGCCAACAGAGTAACATGATTCATTGTGTTGAGGCTGGTGGTAGTACAGACAGGCTGTATAAAAGTAGATATTGCTACAATGAGGTTTATTTGGTGAATTAAGAATTCACAGATCTCATTGAATCAACACTGTGTGAAATAAAGCAGGTTTGGTTTTACTGTTATTGGACCACTCTCACCCTGGAGTTTGAGTATCAAATGCACAACATGCCGCCAATATTACTTCAATAGCATCAATAGTAGAGGTATTTAGTAGGACACTGTGGAGTGTGTAAATTTGGTACAATATTGCTGTAAAGAACAAATTAAGTCAAAATTAAGTCAAATGAAGGCTGCTTTTGTCATTGCCTAATCATATCAGTAGCATTATAGTTGAGGATTAGAGTATAATCAAGCCAAAAGCAGCAGTAACAATGACTGAGAACTGGGAGCATTTATATATAGTCAGGTCCATAAATATTTGGACATTGACAAAGTTCAAAGTGACAACGTCCACAGTATACTGGAGTTGAAATTTTAAAAATCTTTATTTCACCCCTCCCCCCAAACCTTGGTAAACCCAAAAGTAAATGGACAGTTGGCTGCTCATTTAAAAAAAAAAGTATAATAAAATCAAAAGTCAACAAAATGATGAGAGATGTGTATATATTATAAGGAATTTGTTCTTATGTTCAGTGTTTTACATCTTCTGGCCAGGTGTGTGTTATTCCCCCATTATTTCACTTACAAGTAAGCAGATAAAAGGTCCAGAGTTGATTTCAAGTGTGGCATTTGCATTTGGAATCTGTTGCTGTTACCTCTCAAAATGAAGTCCAAAGAGCTGTCACTGTCACTGGCTATCATTAGGATGAAAACTCAAAACACACCCATAAGAGAGATAGAAACAACATTAGGTGTGGCCATATCAACTATTTGGTACATTCTTAAGAAGAAAGAATGCACTGGTGAGCTCGGGAACACCAAAAGACCTGGAAGACCATGAAAAACAACTGTGATTGATGACAGAAGAATTATTTCCTGGTAAAATAAAAATTTTTTTTTAAAAAACCTTCAGAACAATTGGCCAGATCAAGAACATTCTCCAGGAGGTAGGCGTATCTGTGTCAAAGTCAACAATCAAGAGACACCTTTACCAAAGTAAATACAGAGGGTTTACCACAAGATTGGAGACCAGGTAAGCCTGTAAAAGCACACCACTTCATCTTATGGCATGGGCATGTATGGCTGCCAGTGGAACTGGTTCCCTTGCATTTATTAATAATGTGACTGCTGACAAAAGCAGCAAGATGAATTCTGAAGTCTACATATTATCTGCTCAGATTCAGCCAAATGCTTCAAAACTCATTAGATGCCGCTTCACACTGCAGATGGACAATGACCCGAAGCATACTTCGAAAGCAACCCAAAGAAGTGGAATTGTCAATTGAAATGTTTTGCAATGGTCAAGTCAATCACCTGACCTGAATCCAATTGAGCTGTATTTCACTTGCTGAAGGCATAACAGCCCAAGAACAAGCAGGAACTAAAGACAACTGCAATAAAGGCATGGCAGAGCTTCACCAGGGAAAAACCCAGCGTTTGGTGATGTCTATGGCTTTCAGACTTTGACGTTATGTTTGCATATATAGAAAGTGCTGTAATTCCTACAAGGTCCACCCAATTTGGATATAAATATCCTCAAATTAAAGCTGAAGGTCTGAACTTTAATTTCAACTATGATATTCTGTGGTAGACAGCTGAAATAGCAATAACTTTGTCAATGTCCATCTTTTTGAACCTGACTGTATAATATACACTGTATAATTACATTCATGTTTTTTCACCTACTAATGTATATGCTATCTTATAAGGCACTGCTAGTATTTTATAGTTTAACACACAGACATCAAACCAGTGGATTTTCGGACAGGCCAAAGATGGTTCAAGGAAAAACCTTTGTAATAACATCACTTGTGACTGTGTCTCTCATAAAAGGTGATGCTTTTATTTAAAATTGACCCAGCTTACAGCCCAAAATGACTTTGTCATTATTATTGGGTGATAGCAGATAGATTACAGTCAGTGAAATAGTCAGGCAGGGGTCAGTGAATCAGCTCCTACAGAAGCTATTACCTTTCTTTTCTCGAGTTCGCTTGTTCTTAAACATGTCTATCTGTCTGTGGGAGATCATTACATTTATTTGTACTTATTACAGATGTTAGACACTCTATCCCCCAGTGAGCTAGCTGTAGCAGAATGAGAGTCTCCTCATAGCGAGCACACTTACTGATCTGCAAAGTTCATCTGATCCCCTGCACTAGTCCTGGATTAGGGCTGGACAGATCTGACAGGCTGGATACTGGGCTGAAACACTGGTTAAGTATAAGATCGGATTTGACATATTTTCCAAATCGCTCCACTGATATATTTTATGGAGTGAATTAGGGCTGTAACTGAATACAAATACATGATACAGATTGAACAGCTCATGAGTTCTAAACATATACAAATACAGATACAAATAGGAGGCACACTATAGAAATTAGAGATAGATCGCTTGAGACAAACAGATGTGCATCAGGACTGGGATCATACAGGACGCATCGAAAAAGTCACACAACCGGGATGTTTACATTTAGAGTGACTTACATTTATCTCATTTATACATCTGAGCAGTTGAGGGTTAAGGGCCTTGGCTCAAGGGCCCAACAGTGGCAGCTTGTTGGTGCTGGGGTTTGAACTCATGACTTTCCGATCAGTAGCCCAACATCTTAACCACTTAGTAACTGCCTGATCAGATAAGCGGTGGCTTTAATTAGGCTACTAATTTGTTTCTATTCTGGAAAATAGAACCAACTAAGTTAGTTAATAGGCAGGTACAGACTAAAATAATTTACTGCACAAACAGGATTAAAAAAAAAAACAGTCCAGTGCACATCTCTATTATGAACTCAAGTGAAGTACACTTTATGGCCAAAAGTTTGTGGACACCTGACCATCACACTCATACGTGCTTTTTGAACATCCCATTCCAGATCGTGGCTGTGGGGATTCGCCCGTTCAGCCACAAGAACATTAGTGAGGTCAGACACATATCAGGTAAGGAGTTCTAGGGTGCAGTCAGTGTTCCAGTTCATAGCATTGACAGACACAACACAGGTCATGTCTGAACACATCTTAAAGGATGCCATAAGCATGACCCTTATATTTTGCATAACTTGGAAACAGAAGTTTGTCAGTCGACTCCCCTACTCGGTGAATCTCAGCACTGGATCAGTATCTGGTATCAGCTGATAATACTGATTCATCCCTACGCTGAATACACACAGAGTCATGTGATAGCAAGTGGTGTTACTTTACAACAGAATCTGTCACACACAAATGTACACTGTTTTGTGGGAGGTCCTGTGACTCACCACAGTGACCGCATCATTGACGAGCGACTCGCCAAACACGATGATGAAGAGCATCTCGTTAACGTGGACCTCCTCGAACACAGCGAGCACTGCGACAGGATCCACAGCTGAGATCAGAGCTCCGAAAAGCAGGAACTCCATCAGTCCTGCCTCCACCTTATCATCTACACACACAGACAGACAGATACAATCCCGGTGCCAGCTAATCCCTTTCTTCATCATTGTGCAGTATTACTTTTGGCAAACACATTGACTAATTCAGTATAACCTTTACACTCCTGTCCCATTTCATAATAACTCACCGATGACCCCTGCCTGCTTCACTCCATAGAGACAGAAGCCGGTACAGAAGGCGTTCCACAGAGTCCCCACCACCGCGTACATCAAAATGGCACCCAGGTTGTCGAAAAACAGGCGGGCAGGCATAAAATACCCAGCATCCCCCACTATGGTGGGGAGCAGGAAGAGGAAGAAAAGGCCTGGGTCCAGCTGGTAGAGCTGCTTCTTGCTGGCGATGAGTACCACACCACCCAGGACCAGACCCAACAGAATCAGCATACAGCTCTCCGGGACTACCGTGGTGAAGCGCTGTGAGAAGTGGAACACTAAAAGAGACACAGGAAGAGAAATGAGCTTTCATAACTCACCAGGGATCCACGAATGCATAAATACAGTATACAGGATTTGCAATTCAGTTTACAGTTACAAATTGCACAAATTGTTAGGGACATTTTCTAGACATGAAGAGATGTCATATTTGTATGAAATATGACCGGCTCCATCGCTGTGTGTCAGCTGAAGAGGACAAATCACCTTTGTAATCCAGAAAAAGTGACAAAGCTGCTTCTTGAGTTTTCTTGCCGCTATAAAAAGTGCTTCCATAAAACAGAATTCAATTTAAAAAAAAAAAAAAAAAAAAAGAAGAATCATCTATTCCTGAGCTGACTTCGTTTGATAAGGTTAGGGTGCTCATGAAAATGTAATGTAAAATGACTCGTGTACAAGGATACATTGTTTAATATGATTTTAGAAGCAGATAGGAAAGTGTCACAGGTCATTTGAGCCTGCGCATTAGCAAAGTAACAGGAGGGGATTCATGCTGACTTTGATTAAAATACATAACCAGTGAGCTGGCAATGTTACTTAAGAAGTACATGCAGTGATGCATGTAGTGGAACTAAAAACGAATTATAAACTAATTTACACTGTTCTGTACAGCATCACAAGCGGCGTTTATTAAAAACAAAAGCCTTAAGGCTAACTGAAAGAGAGGAGAGATGGAGCAGCTGATGACTGCAGTCATAAGCATCAACCGATGAATATTACTACTGTGCAATATGTAAGAAATGAAACACTCAGAGGGCATGCTCTTACTGGAAAATAATAAACGACAGGGTGGTATGAAACGGAGTTACAGTGACAGAACGTCCCGAAATGTTTTATCCATCTCATACCACAGCAGTTTGCCAACGATTACAAATGTTTTATTTCTTAAACAACAACACGTCGTACTTTATCCATTTATAGTTACCTTTAATGTTGTGGAACGTCTGTGAAACAAATTGGTTCCTGTTATCATTTACGTTATATCAGCTACAGTATGAACAGTCGTTCCGTCACCAGCATATCTTTTGGAGTTAATAAGACAATAGACTGCAGTTTCTCATGCCACCAAGAAACCACAAAGTCCTCCGTCCTCAGGATTCTCTGGTGTTGGAAACCTGAGGCCCGAGTTACAGCTTTAACTCTGACTATTACAAAGCACTGGCAATGGAGACTCCTGCCACAAACATTAAATAAACTTCTCCTTTTTAATCTGTTTATGTGGACCATGTACCAGAGAAGTTCTTGTACAAGTTGTTACTATAGAAACAATAATGTATTAGAACAATTAATGTAAACCTGTTATTTGCCTCTAAAGTCAGAACTGCTGTTGATTAATATAAAATGAATCAACACCTGACCAATCAGAATTGAGTATTCAACGGCGCTGTGGTATAAACTGTTAGCTAATTAACACGGTAGTATGACATTTCAACTCCAACTGCTAAATGAAGACATGTTTCAGATGGATCTTCTGTCTTTGTGTGTGTGTGTGTGTGTGTGTGTGTGCTGCCTGATAACAAAAATATGGCAGATTAATCTTTATCCATGTAATACAGCCTTCCTTGCATAACATTTTTCCCATGAGAAATTTATTTTTCTTGAGCAACTGGGTGTAAAATTACAACATATTTCAACTTTCAATCAATTTACAATAAAAAAGTAGAACTTCTTAAGAAAGCTGGAACCATTCATTTACATTACATTTATGACATTCACACCCTTACCCATAGTGACTTACATTATTTATTTACTTACTTTCATTTATACATCTGAGCAGTTGAGGGTTAAGGGCCTTGCTTAAGGGCCCAACAGTGGCAGCTTGGCAGTGCGAACTCATGACCTTCTGATCAGTAGCTCAACGTCTTAACCACTGAGCTACAACTGCCATTCAAATAACCTGTACAAAAGTAACGTCATTTAATTTTAAGTTAATTCAATTTATTTTATATTCTCATGTTTATACACTTTTATACTGTTGTTTTACATGGCTCTACTGGAAATGAGATCTATGTGGGTTTATTCTTGTTATTAATAATCAAACATTAATTTTCAATTTTTCAAAACAGAATTTCTAGAATAGTCTTATGCATTGAAAGGTGCTATAAGTGTATGTGATGTAAAATAAGCGAGTACACACAAGTAATATCAGAAAATCTGTTTGTTGAATGTCTATATAGTGACGTCAAGCTCTTGTAATATCTGCTCTTAAATGAAACCGTCACACACACATTAGACATTAACACAAGAGGGACCCAGGCGTGTGTGGAATTCACTGAGGCTTCACTTCAATTGATTGAATTGGGAAAATGCAGTAATGGCACTAAAGACAGGTTCAGTTTGACAACTAACCGCCAAGTGTTGTAATTGAAAATATCCTGAAGTAGTTCAAATTTCACAGAGTGAAACCGAGCTATCATGGAAACTCTCTACATGGATTGTATAACAGATAATCACGTGATGTGATGATCTACAGGTTGTGTCCTTCACAAAGTAGAAACGAACGGGGAGAGAGAGAGAGAGATAAGAAAAAAGTGAGAGAGGA
This sequence comes from Cranoglanis bouderius, assembly GCA_023630585.1. Taxonomy (NCBI): domain Eukaryota; kingdom Metazoa; phylum Chordata; class Actinopteri; order Siluriformes; family Cranoglanididae; genus Cranoglanis; species Cranoglanis bouderius. The sequence goes on from CM042555.1 coordinate 5,960,438, forward strand.
AAAAGGATGAAGAACTAATGTGCCAAGAGGAGCAGGAGGGTAATGGGAGCGTCTAATGGCAGTAATTATTCATGTTTTTCATGGACAGAGGGATAAGAGCACGACACACACAAATACGCCTCCACCAGGGACACATCAATCAGCCCCGTATTGTGAGTCATTCATCAGAGCATAGGAAAACTCTCTCTCTCTCTCTCTCTCTCTCTCTCTCACACACACACACATATACAACATACTGTACTTTCATTCCCATCCTTTAACATGCACACACAAGCACACAGTCCTGAAACGATAAATATGTGGAATTAAAAGCCAATGTTTCCAATTCGGTTGATGCCTTCAAACCACGGAGAGAGAGAGATAGAGAAAGGCAATCTCTATCCACCACGCCGAGCCCCGACTACACTTTCACAAACAGACCCAGGCTTTTAGATTGCAATTGTTCTGGAGCAGACAGGCCATTAAAGCTCAGCGCCTGCTTCCTCCAATCCGATAAGAGCTATAGTGCTGTAATAAACAGCTAGGTCATAATTAAATACTCTATTAAGTAAACCGTGTCCCTTTATCATCACACGAGAACAGGGCATGCAGGCAAGACGTGATAGATCACATATAAAGTGCTCCGATACAAACGGGATTGGGTCTGTTGATTATTTTCTAATGGATGTGAATGTATGGAAATGAACACATCCTCCAAAAATGGTTTGCTTAAGTCAAATATCCAGCAGTCGCCAAGGCAACCGACCAGCTTGATTTACTAATGCTAGATGTGCAAGATCATCTCCATGCCTGTTAGCGCAGCTACACAGCTTAGCCAAACGATTTACGGAAGCAAACACATTCATTCCTACAACAAACGAAACAATCAATTTCCGTTAAAGCCACAGAAACGGTTGTAAGATGTAGCTTTCGGATGTATTACAGGTTGTGGAACACCTCTTGGACACGAGTCATATAGAGTACAACTTAAAGGCACATATCAAATATGGAAAACTTTTTTTTTTTCCATTTCTGTAACAAGCCTCCAGGACTTACGTGTGCTGGGGACGAGATCAGCACTCGGATTCCCTTAGGAGACGCTGTTGCTCGGCACAAGTACGTCGTCGGTCCCACGAGGCAGCAGGCACAGTAAATATTGACCTTGGTTTTGGTTTGTGATAATTGCTATAATGAGCTGAGCATTTTGTGGTGCTTTACAGAATTTTTTTTTTTTTGGCAGAAGTTCAAGAAAACAGGACATGCAGATATGTGAAAATCCCGACTGACGTGAATCAGTCGGGATTGAGAGTGTCCTTCACTTTATGATGTGAACAGCTGCTGTAATTATGTTTTTTAAATAAACCTTTACTTTAAAGATAAGGCCAAGAGGACATGATGGGAGTCACTACCTTGAGCAACAGCTGTTGTGAGCGATGTCCTATTTATTAAGGGTGAAATAATTATTATAGTATTATTACAGTTGATGATCTGGGAATTTTGAATTGCTTTTTTGACCGAGACTCAGTGGGACTAAGACCTGATGTCAAAGCTGAGCTGTGACTGTATGAGGTCCTGCAAACTTCCTCGGCGGAAATCTGCACTGCTAGACCACTTCATATACATATAGTCAAAGCTGCCTGGATTTAATTTTGGGTTCTGTTCTTAAAGCCGCACTCTTAAGGCCCGTTCACACCAAGAACGATAGCTATAAAGATAACTATAACGATAACTATATTATTATACGTTCTAAGCGTGCGCTGCAGTTATGTCGTCTGCCACTTTAGATGCTCGAGCTCTTTAAAGCAGGATGGATTCCGATTGGCTGCCGACGTTTTTATCGTTCATGACGTGGAAAAAATCGTTCTGAAAGTGATTCCAACGATATCGTTTCTCTGTGCCGTTATCGTTATAGCTGTGGAGTGGATTCTGCGATTCTTTTATAATTAGAACGAGTTTTAGGACTATATCTTTATCATTATCGTTATAGTTATCATCCTTGGTGTGAACGGGCCTTCACACTTACGCTAGAAGAATGAACAGAGCTCCAGATGTTATTGACATCAAATATAACAAAAGCTCAATAGTAGAGGAAAGACACTATACTTATAACTTATAGCGGCATAAGTGTCCGCATGTTATAGCCGTGTTATAACAGTAGTAATGTGACATATCTTAGTACTAGGGTTTTATGACACAGAATGCTAAATGAATAAATGTAAATATTCCACGTCTATAGCAGAGCTGAACCAGAGGAGGAACTACAAACTGTTTTTCCATTATTTTAGCAGTTTGGACAGATCTGAAATCCAAAATCTGGCTAATCATCCAGGTCATCTAACTATGCTACAAAAACACGCACGAGTATTTATTTACTCTGACCTCAGAGAAATTTCTATGAGAGATTCTCAAAAGCTAACGAGTAGTATCACAGCCAGCCGCAAACGCCTTAGGACACAATGAAAAAGAGGACTGAAGAAAAAGAAGAAATTTAGTTCATACAAGGTCTGTGTGGCTCTGGTTGTGTTAGGTAAGCATGTCTGATTTTACTTGACTTTACTATGCACTGGTTTGTTGTCTTGTTGCAGGATATATGGCCAAAAGTATATGGACACCTGATCATCACACCCATATGTGGGCCTTCTCTGAACTGCTGCCACAAAGTTGAAGCACACAATTTTCTAGAAAGTCTTTTTATGCTTTAAGTTTTCCCTTCACTGGAACTAAGAGGCCCATACCTGTTCCAGCATGACAATGCCCCTGTGCAGAAAATGAACTCCATGAAGACATGGTTTGCCAAGGTTGGAGTGGAAGAACTTGAGTGTCCTGCACAGAGCACTGACCTCAACCCCACTGTACATCTTTGGGATGAACTGGAACACCGACTGCACTCCAGGCCTCTTTGCTTGACATCAGTGCCTGACCTAAGTAATGCTCTTGTGGATGAATGAACACAAATCCCCACAGCCACGCTCCAAAACCTAGTGGAAAGCCTTCCCAGAAGAGTGGAGGTTATTAGAACAGCAAACGGAGGACTAAATCTGGAATAGGATGTTCAACAAGCACATATGGGTGTGATGCTCAGGTGCCCACATACTGCTGGCCATATAGTGTAGGTATATTACTTGTTTTCCATAAAAGAACCATGGGGGATACAAACTTGTGCCCTTAACTGTTTGTGTATTCGTCTCTGACATTCAGGATGGAGGCATGCAGGTGCTTTAGGTATTACAATTCCGTGGCAGCCTTTTCCAAATGCAAGACAAATATTCACAGTGAATTTTGATGCCGTTGCCTGTGGAAATGAAGTCTGGAGAGAAAGAGAGAGAGAGAGAGAGAGAGAGAGAGAGAGGTCTAAAATAGAAAATGTCTCTGTTGGCTTGTGGAACAGAGTGGGCTGTACACCCAACACTCCCACACGTGCAACATGGCTAACCAGCTACACAATGACAAATTGGGAATGGAGTTAAGGTAAAAAGCTGCCAGGCAGATGATGGGTGAGCGAGTGAGATCACATGGAACAGTGGTGTTTATTTTTACTCACTTTACACCAGTAAATAAAAAGACAGATTGTGTCCATCGTCGTGCATCTGCAGCAATCTGCCAATATCCTTCTGTTCCTGTATGACGCATCATGAGAAGATCAAAGCTGTAGTCGGCCATGTCTGATCTGGCTCTGAGTACCTGCTTTTATGAGCATGTGTGTGCGGTGTGTAGAGAGGAGGGGATGGAGTGATCAATCACACCATGTTATGTCCACAAGGACCTCCACTATTTTGGAATGAGTGACTATGAACCAGAGGAGGATGTATCCTCTTTGTGTATTGGGCAACAATCCAGGATAGTCGGCATCCAGCACAGCTTGGTCATTCCGGTGATTATTTTTAGCTTTCAAACACCTACCACACCTGGTCATTAACTGCAGAGCTAAAGCAGGTGTGTGAGCAGGAAATGCACCAAACTGGACTTCTATTTCTGTAATTGCTCAAGTTGCTCATGCTCAGGCTATTCCTTTTTTTTTTTAACTAAATTATGGCCCTGTTAAAAATATCATATGTACTCAGTTGTATATCATATGTACGTAACCACCAGCACAGCTCCAGTCCTATATATTCAGTACTGTGTGGTGGATTCCAGATCATTCACCAGTTAATGATGAGGTTTAATATATGTATTAGTGCAGGAAATGTCATACAGGAAGGCCTCCACCCCCTGGACTGTTGACTCTGCAGCAAGCAGTACTTTAACACTGACTGCAAAGTTTGCAAAAGAAAGAACAGTGTAGGGCTGGGCGGTATGACGGTATATACCGTTACCGCGGAATAAAATGTCTACCGTTACAGATTTTTCTATTCCGTGTATACCACGAAATGTAAATAAGTGGGCGTGGTTAACTTTGTGCGTAGCTCTCCTGCATGTGAGAACGATCGAGAAACTGTACATAAGAGTAGTTGTGATTGGAAAAACATGGAGAAAGATAAGCACGCTGGTGAAGAAGTCCCACAAACCAATCCTGAGCAGGAGGAGGAACTTGTTATGAAAAGAGGTGCGACATCGGTGGTATGGATGTGGTTCGGGTTTACAAAA
>CM042555.1:5970000-5987500 GCA_023630585.1 Cranoglanis bouderius
TTTTACGCGGCTCTGTGACGCAGAATGAGCAGCAGTTCGTAAAAACATGTGGTTGGCTCGCTTCACGTGTCTTGGGAGGAAGCACGTCACCCTTCCGGGTTGTTAGCTGTCGTATGATAGGGGGGAGCTGGCTGGTGGGTGGGAATTGGCCAAGACTCAAAATTAGTGGGGAAAAAAAAAATTAATAATAATAATAATAATAATAATAATAATAATAATAATAATGTTGCCACTCTGTGTTTTTGTGCCTGGACAAAACTACATCTAGTTATATTTTTATCATTTTATATACACTCATTGAGAGTAGTTTACATGTGACAATGGCAGTCAAACAAATAAGAATTAGTAGAGTGGCTTGACTGCAATTGAGATAATAATCTACAGCTAGTACAGTACGGTAAAATGACCAGCAACTGTATTTCATCTAATGAACATGCACATTGAAAAGCCAAGACAATGCTATTGTGTTTGTATAATAAAGTCTCATGACATTACAAATGGAAAAATATGGCTACGTTAATCTGAGCTCGCCAAGCTTCACCAGTAAAACATACAACCCTACTTGGTCAATAAATGAGAAGACCATAAAGCTAATCTTTATCTGTTTTAGTAAACCATTTTGTTTACCAATGAATGTGACAGAATTAGTAAAAAGTTCATTTGATTTAATAATCTTGGACACTGTCTAAATATTTAATTACGCTATATTGCATTAGGTAGGTTTGAACATTAATGAGTTTTCTAACTTAAAGGTTCATATGGATATTTCCTGTGTAGTTACAGGTTTGCCATCTGCCAGGGTAAGCGCTACTCAGTCCCACTGGAATTTTTCTACAATTAAAGTACTGTAAACAGTGTCTCCCTATAAAGTGTCTCTGCTGACTGAGCATGACTCATTGCCATAAAGTTGAGGGGCTGTTTTGTGTGCTCATTTCTGTGCCAAGGAGTGAGATTCACACGATCCGGCTCCTGTTATGTCCAGCCTGTGTGCAAGTGTCCAGGAAAGTAGTTACTCACCAGTGGACCAAAAGTCACAGGCTCCACCTTTACTCTATATAATGTCTACACTAATAAAAGTAAATTAGTCTTGGAAAATGCCTCATACAGTGCCCTCCACTAATACTGGCACCCTTGGTAAATATGAGCAAAGAAGGCTGTGAAAATTGTCTTTATTGTTGAACCTTTTGATAAAAATAAAAAAAAACACAAAAATACTCTGCTCTTATGGATATCAAACAACTGCAAACAAAACACAGGTTTATCAAAAAAAAAAAAAAAACCTTTGTTAAATATAGATGTGCAACAATTATTGGCACCCCATGAATTCATATGAGAAAAATATATTTGAAATATATTCCCATTGATATTTTAGTACACCTGGGTGACTAGGAACAGGAAATTGTTCCTTATTCACAGGGGTATAAATATGACGTAACACATAGGCCAAATTCCCTTAGTCATTCATCACAATGGGTAAGACCAAGGAATATAACTGTGATGTGTGGCAAAAGGTTATTGAGCTTCACAAAATGGGAAGTGGCTGTAAGAAATAGCACAAGCATTGAAAATGCCCATTTCCACCATCAGGGCAATAATTAAGAAGTTCCAGTCAACTGGAAATGTTGTGAATCAACCTGGAATTGGACGCGTGTCTATATTGTCTCAAGGCACTGTGAAGAGGATGGTTCGAGTGGCCAAAAAATCTCCAAGGATCACAGCTGGAGAATTGCAGATGTTTGTTGCGTCTTGGGGTCAGAAAGTCTCCAAAACTACAATCAGAAGTCACCTACATCACCACAAGTTGTTTGGAAGGGTTTCAAGAAAAAAAGCCTCTACTCTCATCCAAAAACAAACTCAAGCATCTTCAGTTTGCCAGAAACTCCTGGAACTTCAAATGGGATCAGGTTCTGTGGTCAGATGAAACCAAAATAGAGCTTTTTGGCAATAAATACTAAAGGTGGTTTTGGCACACACAGAGAGGTAGCCATATGGAAAAGTACCTCATGTCCACGGTTAAATATGGTGGTGGCTCTTTAATGTTTTGGGGCTGTTTTAATGTTTTGTGGCCAGAGGACGTGGACATTTTGTTAGGATACATGGCATCATGGACTCCATCAAATATCAACAGATATTAAATGAAAACCTGACTGCCTCTGCCAGAAAGCTTAAAATTGGCCATGGTTGGATCTTCCAGCAGGACAATGATCCAAAACATACATCAAAATCAACACAAAAATGGTTTACTGACTACAAAATCAAGGTCCTGTCATGGCCATCCCAGTCCCCTGACCCATAGAAACCCATAGAAAACCTGTGGGGTGAACTGAGGAGGAGAGTCCACCAGCGTGGACCGAGAAATTTGAAGGATCTGGAGAGATTCTGTATGGAGGAATGGTCTCAGACCCCTTGCCATGTATTCTCCAACCTCATCAGGCGTTATAGGAGAAGACTCAGAGCTGTTATCTTCGCAAAGGGAGGTAGCATAAAGTATTGACTAAAAGGGTGTCAATAATGTTTGCACACCTATATTTAACAAAGATATTTGTTTTTGGATAAACCTGTGTTTTGTTTGCAATTGTTTGATATCCATGAGAGCAGAGTATTTTTGTGAATTTTTTTAAACAAAATATTAAAGGGTTAAACAATAAAGACAATTTTTCACAGCCTTCTTTGCTCATATTTACCAAGGGTGCCAATATTAGTGGAGGGCACTGTACCTCTACCCGACCGTCAGCATATAGGGACCCCCAGGTGGGTTTCTAGCTATATGCGATATGAGCAGTCTGATTGCATCCATAAAAATATATTTGTTACCATGGTTCAGACTTTCACAGACGGCCCCCTTGTGGTCTGCAACTGGAGAAGTACGATTGGCGCTAAGTAGGATACTGCTTATGGCACCCAAAATTTCAGAGACAGCCATGCGGACCACCATAAGACCAGATATTTGGGTGGTGGTCAACAGTAACATTGACATGATATTGTGTATGGCACCGTTACAGTGGATATAAAAAGTCTACACACCCCTGTTAAAATGGCAAGTTTTTGTGATGTAGAAAATGAAACCAAGATAAATTATGTCAGAACCTTTTCTACCTTTATTGTGAAATTTTAACCTATTCATTAAAGTGAAAAACAATAACAATAATCTTAGGGGGAAAAAATTAAAAAACGTCCACTGTATCCACTGCACATGGCAGAACCAGCTGAAATGGGGATCCAGCTGTGTGCATTTTTAAACACCTAAATGCACCGCATTGTTCCATCAACCGAAAATATCCAGTGTTCCTGTGGTCAAAAAATTGTCACTGATGAAGGGTTAGAGCACAATTAACCCAAATTCATGCATGAAAAACACCTACAAGGTGCACTAACAATGCTGCTGTGTCTATAAAAAAGTGACCAGTACTTGTAAGCAGGGTTTAAACCCTCAACAACACTGCTGAGTCCACCCAAGTAATATCCGGTCAATGGTGGCCATATGGTGGTCCCTTTTCATTGATGGACAGGGGCTGACGAATTGATGGGCTACACTCAGATATTGTATATGCTCGCAGAAGAAAAAAAGGGTACCGAGATGTACATTTTCTTGTCTCTGGAGTGGATACAGTATAAGATTTAAGGTATAATAATTGGGCCATAATTACCTCGAATGTTTCAAGGTACAAGATACATACTAACAGTACAAAAGACGTACGCGGTAGTATATTAGTACCATTTTTTTTTCCAAGAGTGCATCATCATCAATCTTCTTTGCCCCTTTCCACTTCCAGAACCGTAAGATCTTTTCTAATCAGCAGCTTTCCACACTCTCAGAAGACATTCAAAAAGAAGACAGAGCGTTTTCTGTTGCTGCTCCAAGATTGTGGAATAGTTTACCGTTGTTTATAAAGACATCCCCCATGACAGACATTTAATAAATCAATTTTTGAAAAAAAAAAGGCATTTAAGTCCTTGAAAGGTCTCCATAATCCGGCTCTCTGTTTGTTTCGTCTTGTTATTGATGGAGTCTGTTTATTTGCTCTCTCTCTCTCTCTCTCTCCCTCTCTCTCTGTTGATTTATATAATCTATTTCCTTTCTTAATTGTGTTGTTTTTATTCAACATTATTCTGTCGTGATCTTATACAGATTGGATTTTACTGTGCAGTACTTTGGTTGACGCGTGCTGTCTTTAAATGTGCTACAGAAATAAAGCTAAGTTGACTGGATTTAATGATCAGGATATGTATGTATATGAAAGCAGGAACTGTGTCGGACTTGCGCTCTTGACCTCACCTGTGGTAACGGGAAAGGCGGGCGTCTCTCACACCGTAACCCGCACAGTCTGCAGAAACACCTGCGGAAGGTTATTCGTTCAAATCCCGGTCTATTGGGCCCTTGAGTAAGGCCCTTAACATTTATCTGTTCAGCTCAGTTGTAAGTCACTTTGGATAAAACTGTCTGTCAAATAACCGTCTGCCCTCACCTGTGGTAATGGGAAAGCCGTTTTTTCCCCCACTGATACCCCCACAAGTTTGCAGAAAAGCCCGCTCATGGAGATCAGAAACTACCGATCGGAGGGTTACGAGTTCAAATCCCGGTCTTCTTTTGGGGCCTTGAGTCAGACCGTCATCTATTCGGCTCAATTGTAAGTCATTTTGAATGAAAGTGTCTGCCAAACAAATAAATAAATGTAAATGTAAAAGCTGACCTGATAAAGAGGCCAATGAGTGTAGGTGAATTACTGGGTTCCTGCATCATACAGTTTGGTTGAATTATACAGTTTGGTTTAATTATATGCTCAAACACACCCGATTCTTCACCGAAAGACCACCCTGCTGAAAACAAACAAAAACAAAACAAAAAAAACCCAATATAAACCCTCATAGAATAACGGGAATTGCATTGGTTTTAATGGAAACTGTAATGGTCCCTATGGGTCTCTACTGGTAATTTGTTACCTTCTTTTGGTGGCATGTTATGTCTAGTGGATACCACTAAGGACCAATAATAGTAATGGTAATGGTTTAAATGGTTAGCTGATGGTTTGTAATGGTATTTGTAGTGGAAACCATTAGAATTTCTGTGGCAGGGCTATGAATGTATGTATGTATGTATGTATGTAAGTATGTATATGAGAGCAGCAGATTGGTTAAACTGTGTCACACTCTCTTCCTCACCTGAGATAAAGAGAAAACCGGGTGTTTTCCCAAAAATGATCATCACACACAACTTTTCAGACGCCTGAAAGTAATCCCCAGACGCCTGAAAGTAATCCCCAGGAGCGCAATAACCTTCTGGGTAGCTGATAAAGCATAGAGACGCGCAGCAAGGACAAACTTAACCCAGCCGAGTCGGACAACTTTTACCTCAGAATGATCCAACACGCCATTTTTACTCACATATTTTGGCGACGCTGGCCAGCAGGAGCCAAATGGCTATGATGTACGGTGTCTGTACGTAGCTCCATTCCCACTGCACTATCTTATAACCCCCTCCGTGCTGGTGAGACGCGTCGCCGTGGACCGTTGTAGGGGTCGGTTGCTCTGCCGAGCGGGCCAAAGCGAGCCCAGGACGCCCGGACCCCTCAGCACCGCAGCGGGACGGAATCGGAGTCGAAGTCAGAGCCGGAGCCGAAGACGGAGCCGCTCCATCCGCGTAATAACGGTCAGTCACAGCCTCACCGGCAGCAGCACTGAAGAGCAACACCACAATCAATAAGAGCATCTTCTGTTTACGGTGTTCTACTCTCAGCGCTTAGTCGTCTCCATCGCGCTTTTATACCTCCCCGGTACCGGCTTACAACATCAACACCTCGGTGACCGCCGGTAACAACGCGAAGGTACAGCCGGCGCATGCGCACACAGAGCACAGGTCTACCTCAGAAAGCCCATACCTAGCCTACAAAATACTGGCTAAGTGCACATGCCATACCTCACAGGGTAATTTTCACAAACTACACATACTGTGATGTTTGGTAAAGACCCACCACGCGCTATGCAGCAACTAGTAAACATATTTGGTTGTTAGATTTGATTGTGTTTAACATTTTCTCAGGGTCAAATAATGTCCCGGGCTAAATTCACGACGAAATTCACACTTGAATATGTCTAATTAACATTGCTAAATTGCCAAAACAAAAAAAAAACAAAAAAGAAAATAGCACCCGAAATTTTCTGACACCATACCTAATAACTAAAAAAAAAATGCAGTCTAAGACAGCGTTTAGGACTTCCTTTTCGCTCTGGTGTAGGTTATGTGGTTAAATCGCGACCCCTTGTGGACAAACAGGGAAATGTCAGCAATGTAGAAAGAGTAGTAGGGGAGCGTGGGGTAAAATTACTCTATAGTTAAGTTGACCCACCCTCTGGCAACTGTGCGCAATTTTTTGTCACGTGACCATGGGAAACGTCCACATGAAATGGCTTCTTAGCTGTGATTTGATTCTGTATGTTGCCATAGTTCCTTGTAAAACAGGAAGTCAGTGAGATCATGTTGAAGTGCTTGACAGACTGAAGTCCTATTCGGGCAGGATTAGTTTTCAGGACGTATGTCTGTAAAGTAATTGTTATAATTGATAATTGATAATATAATTGATATTTATCATCAGTTCGCATGGGATAAGCAATTTCTGTATAAATTGCAGAGGGTCTGTGAAAAGTCCGGAAAAATAACTGACATGACCAGTTCGCACGGGATTAAAATCACAAATAAACTCTGGTAATTATTACATTACCCCACCTCCCCAAATAAAACTAATCCCGTCCAAATAGGGCTTTAAACAACAGACAATAGCGTGTGAGATATGCCACACCCCCACAGAATTTAAACAAACCTGACAGTAGCTTAGTGAGAGAACAAAATATGGAGCTGGAGATAGTGGAGAACTCTGATGGTGTATAAAGATGGAATCGCGGTTTCGCTCAGTCTGGGGAAGCAACTTTTACTTACTCTTACAACCCCAAGTCTCTACATTTTGGTTTCATACAGTATTTTCGTGTTTGTTTTCTTGGTTTCTTTTGTTCCAATGAGTCAAGGAGCTAGTGGAGATGGGCTAGATGCAACATCTACACCCGTGAGCGAAAAAGACTAAAATTGTATATTCTTAATTGAAATTTCAAACATTTCAAAGTAGTAGAACACAAAATCTGTCTTCATAGTTCAAGCGATATTCATGGTATTAATCTGTGAAAATAAATGAAGGAGATTGTAAGTTCCTCTAATGAAAATACAGTAGCAGAGGCAGAGAGTGTCTATAGAGAAGAATTAGAAAAGGAGCATGTAGACCACGACAAATATTTGTCTGACTGGTTTAACTGTCTTAATCCAAAGAAATGCTGTGACCTAGATTTTATACACTGGCAAAAATATATATATATATATTTTCAGGCTTTTACATGAAAAGTAAGTGAGTCAGTTTGTCAGATGGCTCAGCGTACCTACTGAATAGTGCAGTGACATTTGCGAACAACTGAGCTCTCTAAAGTGAAAGCTGAAAGACATTTTACCCTCTTGTTAGTATGAATTCTTTCATATTAAGTACTTTTTGTTTTGTCTGTCTAATCAGCACATGCTTGTGCACTGCAGCTATGTTTATGTTTAGATAGCATTGAAACATGTGACTTATGTGTGTTAGATCATCATTTATTCAAACCCCATCTCCTTGTTCAGTGGCAAGGGCCCAAGGAGTTAGCTCTTACTGTTGAACTAAGCCAAATGATCTGACTTACTGAAAAGAGACAGAATTCCCATCACCTAACTTGGTTAGGTTCCCATCACCTAACACCTAAGTTGAGCCACAGGAACCCTTTTTTTTTTTTTTGAGGAGTCACATTTTGATGGATTTTGTTGCACATGCATTCTAATAACTTCACTTGATAGGAAGCATCCTCAAATAGGCATATCTCTATTTGTTTTAGTTCTATCTCATTTTGATGACAACTGTCTCATCTTACCCCCACTCTCCCCTACAGTTGTGTGCAAAGGTTTGCATCTGCATGGTTTTTTGCATTTAAAAAAAAAAAAAGAGCAAAAATCGACCACTATTTCACTGTTTGTCTAACATGACCTCTTGGTCTCTAGACCAAATTTCAAATTTAACCATGGCAGTGTATGACAAAGATGGCAGAGTTAAAACAGATTTGTCAAAGAGAGTTCATAGGATACGAAAAAGAGACAGTTTGAGACCGTTATAAAGGTTCTTAGACAATATTTACACTCACCATCCAGTAATTGGAACACCTGTACTCCTGCTCATTCATGCAATCATGTAGCAGCAGCACAATGCATACAATCATGCAGATACACGTGGGGTTTCAGTTAACATTTGAAGATTGGAAAAATATCACTTAGATATTTTCATATATTCAACTCTCCTGTTTCGGTGAACCTGTGCCCACTGGAACATCAGATACCTGTTCTTGGCTGACAGGAGTCTAATCCAGTCTCAAAACTGCATCATGGTTTGACAGGTGTGTTCTGAGGTGCTTTTCTCCTCACTACAGTTGTAAAGAGTGGTTATTTGAGTTTTCATAGCCTTCCTATGCTTCTAATGTTTGATGTGACATGTATCTGCATGACTTTACCTACTGTGCTGCTGCCACATGATTGGCCTACTGGATAATTGCAAGAATGAGGTGTGTCAGGTGTTCCTAATAAAGAATCCTGAGTGCGCGTTTCACATTCAGAAAGGAAATGGGAACTTTTTGTTGGTATGAATTACATTTCTCCACGTTCCTAATTTTGTCCCAAAGGCAAACAAACTTTAACACTTGACTATAAATGACCTTCAGGAAAATAACACGGATCAACTCGACAAAGGCGCTGTTGAGATACTTTATTTTCTGCATTCAGAGTTATTGTTCAAGGTCATACATTTACACACATCAAATGATTTAAAAAAAACAAAAAAACTTGCATCTGCAGTAAGGAGTTTGCATGCATGTGCTTGAAGTGGTTAAGAGTAAGGACTGGGTCTCTTAACAGTGGCGCACACCTACAGTAATACATTCAGGATGAAGCAAACACATGCATTTACATTTCAAAATTTAGGGTCACAAGACTGTAAAATCTCACACAGCATAATGACAGTGTGACAAAGAGCTAGCTGAATACTCCTCAAACAACCTCCTGTGCAAAAGAAGCAGTGACCATAAAAAACAGCATTTTGCTAAACTGAAAATATCTAGTGAATTGAACAGGTGTCACAGTGGAACTTGGGAACTTAAAATTAAAATTGGCCAACATACGAACCTGTTTTGGTGTAATAGTGACACTTAACATGCAATGTGCCATGTGGATTTCTGTCAGTTTACAACAACCACAACTAAACTGCAAGGTATTATAGCATCCACAAAACTATCAAGTGTTATGATAAATAATAAAAGAAAGAAAAAAAAAAAAAAAGAACACATGACCTATTTAAAAAAAAATTCTTTTTATCCCTTTGTGAGTGAAGATTATAAACCTTAGTTCTAAAGAATTTGCCCAGATAAGTGGTTACTAATTTAAATAGTCTGGAAAAGCCAACCAATATCCTAATTTTTATAATGGAAACTGTGACTTGAGAACTTCAGTGTTCAGTGTAAAACAGCAACTTTAATAAAATTCCCTTCTATCTAACGTCTATACAGAGTCACAATTTGACCACCTGCTATATATACTACATATACTATAAAAAACCTTGAACCTGTACAAAATATTCTGCTAAATTGTGCATCATCGTTGGGTTGTATATAAATTATATTAATCAACATGTCTAGTAGTTTAATACTTTATGTACCAAATATATATATACATATTAAAAAAAAAAAAAAAAAAAAAAAAATTCAGGTCAAGTGGACAGCGTAATTTGATTGTGCTTTCCTGTGAAGAGTCTTAGGATTCTCTTCATTATTCCATCACAGGAAGATGAAGTGCATCCGCAGCAGGCGTCTGAGCAACACAAGTCCTCACACACTCGGATTCTCAGTTCTCAGATCTTGTAGCTCTCAACAGCCAATTCTTGATTAGTCCTTTAATATTTCTGGTTCTCTCATCTGAGACTCAGTGCCTGCGCCACCTCCAAGCTCAGACCACTCTTCAACGTCCTCCGCACTGTAACAGCACACAATTCAGCATTAACATGGAGAAATATCTCTTCAGAGCTACAATGCAACCTAAAACATTTCATATAAGCACATATACCCCAGTGAAGATAAATTCTCTAATCCGATTGGTCAGAAGAGTTCTACCTCAATTTTAGTTGAGGTAGAACTAAAATTAAAACCTGTGCCAAATGTTTTGTTAAATTCAGAGAACTCAGTTCTCCAGTTATTTTTGTCGTATGTACAATACACATTGCAAAACTACAGCCATTTCTGCATATACATCATGTCTGCTCTAGGCCTTCCTCTCTTGTGTCTTTGGGCAGTTTGTGGGCCTCTTCTCCTCAGATGATCTCCTTGGGCCATGGGCCACCTCCATGCTCTCTTAATTGCACCGGGCGAGTAGTTGCTGGTTGGTGATGGTGTTGTGCCAGAGTATTCGCAGGATTCTTCTGATGTGCCTCGTGCTGAAGGTTGACAGCTTGTTTAGGCTGTCATTCTCCAGCATTCTGAGACATAGAGCAGTGTGGAGAAAACACAGCTCTGGTACAGTCTCAGCTTGGTGTTGGTACTATACAGGGATGACCTCCACAAACTGTTCAGAACATTAAAGGTACTAAAGGAAGGCGTAAAAACACCTTCAAACAGCAGCGGAAGAACTCAAAAGCCCTGAAGCATACCTGGGGAACCATACTAAAGCTGACCCAGCAGACAGTAATGGAAATCCTTTGTTGTTGCCCTACATGCCATTGGGCATAAAGGGCAATGGTTGAAAGAAAACTGCTTGCTCTAAATGCACTGATACATTTGTCAGTATTTATACAAACCTTGTTGTTTCTAAACTTAAAAAAAGGACCAACATGTGAATGGAGCACGGCATGCAGACTACGTTCAGCGTTGATAACCTGCTCATATTTCCAGACGTCAGTGTGCCCTCTCATTTTTTAAACACAACTGACAGAATGACCCAAATAGTTTTCTTTTATTACTGTTCCAGCCTACTTCTTTGCCATCACGTGATTAACCGAAGCACAAAAGAATGGAGAGGAAAAACTGAACCGGGACGCAGCACAGAAAGCTTTACAATCCTCTGAAAACAGAACAGGAACCAGTCATATTACAGGCTGACTGGGACAGAGATAAATCACTGAATTAAAAAAAAAATAAAGAAATTTTTCCCCTCTTTCACACCAGGTGGAAGCCCAACATTCACTGAAGCCAAATGACCCGTTTTAAAGAGATGCCAACAAGAAAATAAATCGCTTTGTCTTTAAGTGTCAGCAACACGCTCTTCCATTGAAGGTGTAAAAATTGCAGGAGGCAAACTATATAGCTTTCATCCTAATACTCCTGAGGTCATAAGCAAGCTGTAAGTAAAGTAAGTTTCAATGTCTTCATTTGAAAACCCTCGTTGCCCAGGACATATAGTATCTGATCATCGATAATGATGTACTCGATAAGGGCTGTTATTTTTACGCACCTACAGTAGGGCTGGCTGTAGACATTTCTCACTTAGTGTTGATTGCCTCATTAATCATTAAAAACGCCCAGATCGATGTCGTTTCCTGTCATCTGTTCATTAGCGTGACAACCTACACTAGGTATGCGTCACATAATATCAGGTAGTATCTGAGTATTTTTACACGTACGAGTAAATGAACACGCTACCGGACTTGTACTCGGTACCAGTGTCCAGTGTTGATGCATCCCTAATAACAGTCTATGCTTCATCTTAAAGCACTTTTCCCAACATAATCTCCATCAGCCACATCTCTAGTAGATGCATAATTAAAGCAAAATAATTTCAACAATTTTTAAAGAAAAACCCATTAGCTAGAAACTTATAATGGTTAAGGAAAAACCTGTAAAAATTAAATGCAGGGATAACAAAATTCTCAAAAAAAAAAAAAAAAAAGTTTAGTGCATTGCTTCAATAATGGACTACATAAAAAATCTTTGGTAAGATTTTCTCTCTCATGTGTGTCTCATACAAACTATTTTACTGTGCTCTGGCCAGATTTGCCTCAAGTTCCCTTCAAACGTAAGTGCTTGCACGTTACTCACGTGATTTCCTGTTCAGCCGTGACCGTTTCCTTGTTTTAGGACTAGACTGCCTCTCTGTAGGATTCTGAGTAACAGACTTAACCAGACGATCCATGATCTCATCTGTTGCATCATCCTGTGAACTTGCGCCGTCTTCTTTGGCTGTAGACATCGGTGATGGAACAACGCCTCCAAAACCTGTATAGCATGCATTTTGAAAATTACTAGTCAATCAGCAACAGTGAAGGCACGTCCAGGACGGATCGTAACGCTAAATTAATTCCATCAAACACCGCAATAAAACAGTGAGAGAACATCTTGGCAAATTATTATCCATATTCAGCTGTTAGAAGTGCGACTTCATGGTTAGTTCACAACACATTAGAGCTCAACACTGCAAGAAATAGTAAAATTAATATCAACATCTCAGAAATGCTTGGTCATTTCACACGCATTATTCATGCAACCAGCGTTATACCTTCATCACTTAATTCCTGCATTTCCAAGCTCTCTACAGGTTCGTCTGGAAGACCAAATAGTCCAGTTTTAATACACTTTAAGCTAACTCGGCTGAGCTTTGTCCAGTGTGTGGTGCTACATTGTAACTTGCATTGAGGTATATATTTCAGGGACAAAATTTTCATCTCCACAATGCCGCTTCTGTGTTGAACAAAACTCCTTACTTGAACAGCTTTAAAAATTCATCCTTTGTATATACAAAGAATGTCGTATGAGTTCACACCAGCAGCATGCACAATGTGCTCTACCTTCATCATTAGAGTCCTGACTGGATGAAGCAGGAGGAATATCAGAGCGAGCGGTCACCAGCTCTGTTAGAATAAACATGCTCCAATTAAGACCCAAAACCTCTGAGACCAAGTCGTTATATCTTAATTACATCTTTATATATCTATAATTATATCTTTAATCCTGTACTGTACTGTTTTATGTAAAATCAAATCTGATCATCATCATCATCGTCATCTAGTTTGAAACTCATTATAGCTAAAGAACTAAAAGTACGACGTGATGTTCCCTTACTTCGTACAGCACGGGATCTGCGCAGTTTGCAGCGGTCCTCATTGGCGATTAGAAGGTTCTTCATGTTCTCGTGTTCCTCTTGGGCTGGCTCGGCTTCTGTTGCCATGGAGACCGGGGAAGGACTCTCCTGTGTAATGGTCGGGACAGCTCCAGAGAATTTCTCCGTCTGAGAGTGCATGAGCATCGCGAGTTAGTTAGAGAGCAGGAGTTTACGGGCACTTTTGGCCTAAGAACAGTTTGGAAGCATTATATTGTAACATTATAATGAGTCTAATGTTAAAGAGCAAACAACAACATGGGTGGGCCTAGGCCTACCCAGGCCCATTTCTTCTGACAAGCCTGCAAGTTGAATTTTAAAGCCTTAAAGTGTTGTGCTGAATGCAATGACCAAAAGTAACTGGATGGTGATTCCGGTGTGTGTTTCTAACCTCAGTGATGAGCTTGCCGCGGGTCTTGGTGCGCTCACGGTGGGTTGCACGCTTGCGTTTGTAGGCGAGGACCCTCTCTCTCGTGGTGCGGTACTCCAGAGAGAACTCGCTAATGATCTTACAGAAGTGAGTTATCTTAATGTCCCGGACTGAGTAGGAAGGCTGACCCAGGTACAAGAGGAACGAGTGAAACCTATGAGAAAAAGGGAGCAAGTGAATGAGTGAAAGACTTCAATGACGTGAATTGGAGAGTATTGAATCTGAACAATGAAGAAATCCGAAACAGTTCCTCATGATCACTACACAGTAACTTTGGGCTACATTAGAGATTGCTATTCGAAATGCTATGTAAGGAATAAAACACGACTGTAAATAGAGGACACTTTTAGGGTAAAAATATAATGAGGAAGGTAAACCTCAGACCAGTGAGGGTGTGTGCTCTCACCTGTTGATGATGCGTCTATGCACCACTTTAAGGATGATGATCCTGTCTGTGCAGTCTTTGAGGAACTCTGATATTTTGCTCTTCAGATGGGGTTTGGTCTCGTGCTTGGCTATTACCTTCAGATTGTCCCAGGACATCTTGCACTTCCTCTCCAGCTGAACCAGGTTGTCAGACAGCTGTTCGAAGTCCACCTAGAAGAAAATAAGAGCCAAAATATTTTTTTTTAAAAGTGTGAAACCTGAACAAAGTCAAGGACACAGGCATGACTCATGAAATAGATTTTTCCATGTATGGATTCTGTTGTTGTTGTTTTTTTTTTAAATGGTTGAAAACTGTTAACCATATTTTCTCCACAACACAAAACAGAATATTAGACAAAAAATATCCACTAGATATATCAAACAAACAATATTTAATATCATATTTAGGCTTCTTGCTGAAAACTTTGGATGCCATACTGCGAGACCTACTTTAGCAGATCGGGTGATGGCAGAGACTTCCGAATAGACGTCTGTTGTGTCTGGGAATTTCTCAACCACAAAGTTACAGCAGTGATGCAGCAGAGACTGTCTGTGTACGGTATCCTTCACCTCAGTCACTTTCTCTAGATAACTCAGCTCAAATCCCTTTGCCTGGAGAGGAGACAGAGGATAGGTATGATTGGTTCCTACAGTTATAGGTCACCAAAATTAATGGTAAAATTACAGTCAACAAATTATTGGCACCAACGATTAGATAACAGGCTCCATAAGAACAAACTGTTCGGGAGGGTTGCACTAAAGAAGGCCTTTACTTTCCTGACAGAAACTCACAAGACTGTAGTTGGAACTACAGTCAGCCAAAAAACCTGATTGCCTCTGCCAGAAGGTTAAGACATGGTAAAATATAAAAGAGCTCCAACCATTCTGCATGGAGGAGGGCCAAAGATCCCTCTACATCTTTATTAGACATTACAGGATTAGCCATTAAAGGCTTTGTTCCTGTCTTAAGGGGAGGTTTCACTTAATATTAATTGTGTGTGAGTGTCAAAATCACCCACTGCATGTGATATTTAAGCACGTTTTCCTGAAGTGAAAGGTGCCCATAATCCCACACAAACTGACTTTGTACAAATGCAAAAGGTTGCTTACATTTAACATGCAGTAACATGCTTGTATTCCAACTGTTAAAGTGGCAACCATTTCATAGGTATGCTGAAAGGTCAGAGTTGTTAAGCAGTTTCAGCTCTTAAAAGCATGAATTAGATAGCAACTTGAATATCACAAGGTCCTTATCCTTGAAGAGAACACTTGTAAGAATGCAGCAGACACCCAGCATGGCAGTCAACTACTAGCATACATATAGCATCAGAAACTACATACATATAGGATCAGATTAATCTATAGTACACCTGAGCAGCCAGACATACTGTAGCATGCATGGCATGCAGAGTAAGCGTTGAAATCCCTTTTACAGCAATTTACAGCAGATTACAGCAAAGGAATATTGTGACTAGTCACGTGTATAACACTACAGTCTCTGGGGTTTTAGTTCTGCACACCTGGCCTTGAAGCATGCATCAGATTTCTCACATGGCTTGTTAGCAGCATCAATGTAAATGAGACACTCTACTTACGCTGGAGCCGTTGAGAAAATTGCCCATAGCCAACAGTGTTGCTAGGATACGCTTGAAGGTCTGGTTCTTGGCGAGTTGCTCCATACCATGCTTCAAGTCGAAAAGGGGCTCAGCGATCTCCTATAGAACAGGCCAGAAATGGCACCAGGGTTTAAGATTTAAATAATTAAAAAGAGGATCACACCAAATGTAAAATACAGCCTGAATGGCATAAAGCCGACTTCATTCCTATTAGGAACTTTAATTCAAATTTCAAACAAAGATGAATATGACATCCCAACATTTTTATGCTTAACCGTCCATCCATAATAATGGAAAAATAAATAAAAAGTTATTAAGAATGTGTTTTGGGTAGGGTGACCATACGTCCTCTTTTTCCCGGACATGTCCTCTTTTTCGAACCTTAAAAAAGCGTCCGGCCGGAATTTCTAAATTTGAAATTCAGCTTTAGTTTAATTATGATGTGCTTATGCTCTAATACTGCATCACGTGTGCGCATGTTTGCGTTGCTTTAACCCCTCTCTGTAATTCCCGCCTTCTCGCACACCAATTGGTCGATTATAAAAGGCTTGCAGCAACTAATGGCCAAATTCCCGCCTCTCAACCATTAGCCTACTCTCAGTGAACGTGCAAAGGCGAAGCGGAAACAGTTGCTTGACAATAGCAGCAAGTGACAGCTGTCCTGAGTCAAAACAATGCCCATGGCCATATAAGGTCATTTTTAATTTCATGTTATCACATTGCTTCGTATTACATGGCCATTCAAATGTGTAAATGATGGTAGAAGGTACACTAATTTTATTTCAAGTTAACACTGTTTTGAATGCTAAACAGTTCAAAAAAAGGTGTCCTCGTTTTGAAAAAACAGAATATGGTCACCCTAGTTTTGGGAGGATTGTGCACATTTAAACTGTTGTTATAAAAATAATATAAACAAAGTGAAGAATGATTTAAAAAATAAACCTTCTCCAAGCTCTCATAGTTGAGTTTAAAAGCCCAGAGCTGCAGGCGTGCTGTGAGGCCACTGATGGAGGACAGAGTGAGCAGAAACTGCTCCGCTGTACCCAGAGGAACGTCAGGATTGGCCAGCTGAGCCTCCTGGATCCTCTGTTTCTCCTCCTCTGTAGGTATCATGGTCAGGATTTTCTAATAAAAAAAAAGTGTGTGTGTAGGATATAAAACAAAAAATGAGACCAAGAACAAGGACAGACTGCTTAAACTGCTAACTGATCGCTGTGGCAATTATAGTCTGAGAAAAAGTGCAGGACTACTGCCCTCTTGTGGATACAATGCGTGGTGCAGTACCTCAATACCCTCTTTGTTGATGGCAAATTCATCGAAGCTGAGTATAGCAGATTTAATGACGTGTACAGCAGGTAAAACAGTCATGCCGATGTTGATGGCGTTGCTTCTCTTTGGATCGAGAACAAGAATTTCAGGCTTCTTTACTTCAGGGCCCTTCTGCAAAACCAAGAAAGTGAGTGTTTAAAATGTGAAACAGGTCCCTGATCCATGATAAGGGCTACTAGAGTATTGTTCATTTTCAATTACATACATTAGTTATGGACAGATCTACAACTGCACCCATTTATGGGTTGAACAGCCAAAATAAATCCGTTTGTATTAATTCCATCAAATTCCTACCAAATGCTATCTGAAATATGTCCATTACCTTTGCCACAGGAAGATCCTTTGTCTTTGACTCAAACAAATGTTCCAGCTTGTTGGTATCTATCGTGACCTTATCCAGAGATGCCCAGACGGTTCCCCGACCAAACTTGCACTTCCTCGGGCTCTCTGACTGCTTGAGCTCCTTCCAGAACAGCTTGACCGTCTTCCGTTTCTTGACAAACGCTGGGTCTA
>CM042555.1:5992500-6172500 GCA_023630585.1 Cranoglanis bouderius
CACGAGACAACTAAATCAAGATGGGGAAAATATTCAGAAATGTGCATCATTGCAGAAGAAAAATGCACCCAAGTCTACCTTGTCTTACACACAGTACAGTACTAAAAAAGTTTTAGGCACATGCAAAGAAATGCTGTAGAGCAAAGATGCCTTCAAAATAATGAAATTAAATGTTTCTACATTAAAAAAAAAAAATTCACAAAGAGTAGTAAATGAAACAAAGTCACTATTTGGTGTGCCCCCCCCCCAATAAAAATAAAATAAAATAGTAGTCTCTGGTACAATGGTACAATGTGTGCGCAGTTGCAGTACAATGTCTGAGCATCTTGCAGAACCAGCCACAGTTCTTCTGGAGACGTTGACTTTCGCACTCGCCTCAAAACCCAGCAGCCTTCATTGTGTTTTTTGTCTGAAAAGTGGCCTCTTACATAATATGCTGCTTTCTTTAATGACATACAAACATTTTTCTGTAACATTTAATTTTGTGCTAGAAAACGAATGTGTGGGAATCTAAAATGTGTTTTGTACTGACTTGATAATGTAGAAGTCATAAAATAAAAAACCTATAACATAGTTTGTACAAAAAAATAGGATGTCAAAATTTTGCACAGTACTGTAGATATAAACACTTAATGCTACTACTACTACTACTACTACTACTACTACTACTACACAAGCACTCAACAAAAAAAAATGATCACAAGTGAGTATACATGGTAACAGCAGTATTTATATAAGATAGAATTTCCCAGTTTGGCGCAAAGGCTGCACTAGACAGTGTAGATTAGCTTGTGGGAGGGTAACGGAAAAGAATAAAAGATAACTGGCAGTCAGTGTCACCTTCTGATGTTGGCTGCACTTCTTCAGTAGAGTGAGAGTAAATGTCTGGGTCAGGAGACACAATGTTGGTCAGAGACACCACATCTTTACTATTCCTCTTCTCCCACTCCCTCACCTCCAGACGGCGTAAAAAGTTGTCTCTACAAATACACAGGTGGTAAAGAGAATCTACAATGTTACAAAGCCAACATGGAGGACCTGGTAAAAAGAAGACCTAGTAATGAAGAGCAGAAAGGAGAAATTAGAACTTGAAATAAAAGAGATTATAACATTAGAGAAAGCACTGTAACTTTTGTACATAATGCTAGTTCAACTACGCTGGACTGGCTTAGAGACAAAATGGAAAGCAAATCCTTCATTTCAGCCTGCTATTAAAAGGCTACTGGATATTTTTTCCACGCCGAGTAACCACAATATAGCTACTGTAGTCTCCTAAATCTTACATATTATACATAAAGAATAACTTGTTTCTATACAAATTTAAAATAAAAAAAAAATGCAGTACAAAAAAAAAAAAAAGAATAATAATAATAATAATAATATTCAAATAATCAGTCCATTATGTGGTAGTTAATGAGAACATGCAATCAGTGTATTTGATTTAGTAAAAAAAAATCATTCCATTTGATTAAGCAGGACAATAAATTTATGAAAAGTAAGAAGGAAAGATACTGACACCAACACAACCAACCAACCAACCAACCACACACACACACACACACACACACAAACAGCCACTGTCAGAAAGCGCAACGTCTAAGCGCAAAGTCCCAGCCACCTGATCTGCAAAAACACCCGCAGTGATCAAGCAAGTGCCCTTAAACACTGATTCAGGACCAGGCACCTCACCCCAAACCTGGCCTGAGATCAGCATAAAGAGCAGTTTCCACCACCACGCCGTCAAGATCGGCCTGTAGTTTACTTACTCATACTTCCTGAGAATGGGCCGGTCTTTACTCACAATATCCTCCACACTGAAGAGAGACATTACAGTTTATGTAAAGGAAGAAACTCAGTGCCTGACAGGCTGATTATCTAGAAGAAGACTGCACCTAGCTTACTGTTTATTGGAAATACTGAACATATCCATGCATTAATTTCACAATCCCATATTAAATGTATAACCTAGAGCAGGGGTTGTCAACATTTGGGCTGTGGTCCAGTTACAGACCCAGCAAGATCCTATCCGTTGTCCAATCACATGCCTTTATGTTATTTGTTTACCTGAACAATTGGAAGAGTTTCAGACTTTTCACTTCATTTACCCCCTCTGGTCTGATTAGTGAGGTTTAACATTGCTTATTATTATTAAAAAATAAAATAAAATGATTATGAGCAAACAAATGCTGCGTCCCAGTTTGCCTAATTATTCTATACACTAAAAGGATGCACTTGTTTTGTGAAGAAAAAGTACATACTTTTGAGTGTGTAGCAAAAGAGTACGCAAGTACTGGGACATACTAACACGTCATGTAACGGCAGAGAACGCTGTGGCCTAATTACACGCACGGTCACTGTAAACAAGCTCCGTGTTGCTTTTCAGCAGTATTTAAGTGTAATAAATTAAATGTTAAGCCCTGACAAAAGTTTTTTTTACATGGCAATAAAATAAATAAATTAATTAATTAAAAAAACTTTGTGTTAGTGCTTAACATTTACGTTCTTACACTTAAATACTGAAGACGCATCACCGATGTTACACTCATCCACCATGTCTGCAGGTTGAATTTGGCAAAGCAAATGTTCACAAAACTCCCTATGGCAAGGAGTTGTGGGAAATATTAGCTGAAAAAGTGTCCGAGGATCCACACTTCGAAAATCTACCGGAAATAGTAGACCATCCGGGTACCTCTGGGATGTTCATTTCAACACACATACAACATACAACATACAAATTCTAATTTCAGATACTATTTAGGAGGGATAGGGACGCAGCAAAAGTTTAAAGACGACTGGACAGAGAAGAATGCATTTATTCTCTGCTTTAAAACAGGTATCTAATCTGTTCAGACTCTGTGGCTCTAGTCAAAAGGGGCAACATGAAGCGCCACTACAAAACAAAACAAAACCACTTCACACTGATGTCTTATTTATAGTCATACACTAATCATTAATGGTTAAGCATTAAAATGTAACGTCTGTTGCCATTCAGTCATGTTTTGTTGCTTATCCGGTCCTTTCTAAAAAAGAGAATCTCACAAATTTTATCCTGGTCTTGAGGATGTAACTGATTTATGAACGCTCCTCCATCTGAACTAACATGAGACAGAGAAGAGAAGCCGTGTCTTCCGGGTTATCAAGAAATTCCACTCGGTTCATCCTGTGCGGTGTGCTTTCCTCAATCCTTTGTAAATTATAGACATTTTGTAATTCAGTTTGTTCATAAACATACCAGACAACCTGAATAATTTTTGGTACAAATGATTTATCATAATGTTTCCGAAGGGGATTATTCAGCTGACGGGGGACTCTTCACGCATCCATTACAAGCAAAATCCAAGATCAAGGGAGTGAAGATGAGACAGGATACAAACCGGAAAGTGAGAGTGATCAGACGGTTATCGGAAAAGACGTGCACAGGACACGCATGAAAGAGTCATCCTATTGGTATTGGTGAAATATTATTACTATACATCGCCTGACTAACTGACAGAAATAACACAGCTGACAGTTCCCCCCACCCTCCCCATAATGACTCATGGTTTAGACTGGTAGCAACTGAAGGCTGCATTCTTTGGCTGTGCTACTCACCAAACAGAGTCTGCATCTTGCAGGCTGAGAAAAGAGGGAAAGAAGAGAAAGAGGGAGGGAGGAAGAATGTTGGAAGCCACAGTAGTGAGGAGAAAGATTAGGAACCGAGCCAAACATTATGGATATAGAGGCAGAGAAAGAAACAGACACAGACATTTAGCAGAAACAAAGTGAAAGGAGTCAAGAAAGACACAAGATGGGAAGTGTTTGTGGAAAAACAAAAAAATAGCTACAGAAAAATGAGGATGAAATTACAAATCGTCTTAATGAGTCTCCATCCTAATTAGCCTGGCTTTCACAATAATGTTGGACAATAATATTAATTATCCTGTGTAATAAAACAGTTCAGGTCCTGTGAGCCTAAACCATTCGTGAGATTAAAGTAAACCACAAAATAATAATTTTAATCACTATAATCATAATAATACTGCCCTTTTTAGTGATTCCCTGTACAATTAAACATACTCGTATCACTAATCATTATTTTTAACATCAACACAGACTCTGCCAAGATATTCAACAACATCCTATGCATTAAAACCTCACTCAAAGCAAATTCCTGTTGAAGTCTTTACTTAAAAAACATTCATTTCAATCCTGAGTAAATTCTACAAGCGCACACCTTAACATTTTTTCTTTCCCCCTCCTTCACTATCACATTCTCTCTTATTATACCCATCACAAACTGATTGAGAGAAAGAGAGAAATGATACTCACTTAAGTCGTCCTCTTCCCTCAGTGTGGCTCTGCTCTTTTTGTGCTGTCTGGTTCCCCTGAGGAGGCGAGTCTGTGGGAGACACGCTGAGGCTGGATGGGGAAGAAAAAAGAAAAAAAAAAAAAAAAAACCCCAACAAAACAGTGAAAAATCTGATCACAGCCAAGGCAACGGAGACAGTCTGAGTCTCACATCTCAAAACACTTCCGTTTCCATAAAGGTCCACAGAGGCTGTACACACACACACACACACACACACACACACACGCCCTCATACACACGCAGACACACACACACAGACACACGCGTGCACACAAACGTTTCTACAGTCTACAAATGGGTTTTTATCCAATTATGTAAAACAAGTTGATTTAAAATAGACACATTTGGTTAAAGTAGGTTTAAAAGTAGACCTTATCAATAGCATTACTCACTAATGGTCCCTAATATTCCAGAAAGAAATGCAGACTGTTTCTGTCATTTTTAATAACATACTACAGCTCAGTACATAAAAATAATAGCCCATTCTGGCTACCAGAAACAAAAACAAACTTCAATGTTTGAACACAAATTCAAAATTATGTAAGTATGCTTTAACAATTTAGACTTGGTTGAGTTCATCAAAGTGTAAACCCTGTTTAAAATCATCACAATTGCATTTAAAGCATTTTTAATCCTGAGTTAAGTTTTTTGGGGAACCTTAAATGAACTTATATGAATTTAATCCTGCTGCTACAATACTTTAAATGTGCAACACAGTTTAAATTTGCAACACAGCAGAATATATACGAGACGGATTACAGAGTTTTTCTCAAATTTTATTTTCAAGGAAACTTTAAAGGAAAATCTTTTCAAGTTAGATGTTAGTTAGTTAATTCATAAATTAGATGAATGTAAATCGCTCTGGATAACGGCATCTGCCAAATGCCATGAATGTAAATGCAACTGGTGATGCAAAATAAACTCAGAATAAAACTTGGACCAGCAAGAACGATTCAAGCTCTAAACTATGTTTAATTTAATCCTTGTTTATTAAACGTTTCTTAAACTTGTCTTAGAATAAAGTGGAATCTCTTTTAGAAAAGAACATACTTATTTAAAAAAAAAATCATCATAACATATATTTTTTAAAATATGCCTATCATTATAGTCTGCTAATCACACACTGGGAGCAATAGCGTGCTAATCTTGCTCCCTGTTTGTCTCGCTTTCTGAAATGTTCTAGAAAGTTCCTGCAATGTGACTGTGAGCCACTATGACTTAACATCCATCAGAAAAGTTGACATCGAAGCGGATTAGAAAAACTAGGTTGATTTTCAGCAAGGAGGAGTATCGCAGTGGAGGTGCGTGTGTGTGTGTGTGTGTGTTTTGGTCCCTTCTTTTCAGGACCAAAACACACACACACACACACAGCACCAAAGACTCTGTTTCAGTATTCAGCCTGTTGGGGGGGGGAAACGTCACCCTGCCAACACCACGGTGAAAACAGTTGCTGTGAATCAAAGCTACTCAAACTGTCTTTGTGATCTTTTTTTCCCCCTGATTTTTTTCACTTTGTTTAGGATTCCCTGCTTATATTGTGCAATCTGTTTGATTGATGAATATCCCGAGTGTAAATTTGGCAGTAGGCATATTATTGCTTAAAAATCTACCTTTATGTTAGACACCAAACACTGAATTATGTTTGAAAACCCCTCCCAAACACAATATAAAAAGATTAATATTTGCAGTTTGCCAGAAGATAGACTACTTTAGCCAAATTCCTGGTTGCTCTTGGTGTACTACATCCCACAGTGCAATTGTGTCAAATGCTGAAAAACTGAAGGTCAGATTGCAACTATGATATCCAGGTCTGATCTCATCGGTCAGTGAGAGTTGCTATTGTATATTGTTATATATTATGTGCTCAGTATATTTTGTATTGTGGTTCATTCAATGTGAACATTTATGTATGACTTCACTGAACAACTACCGAACCCTGGTCTGTACTTATATGTATTGTATAACTCAAATTATTTCCAGAAATGCTGAGCACATTCAATATTACAGTGTTCTGCAATTCTTGTCTGCCTTAAAGCCTTTCTCAGTCATTTCGCTGTATAATTTCTGGCTTTAACCACCAAAATAGTGCATCTAAAACATTATACTGTATATTAAAATGTAGAATATATTCTGCACAGAAATTAAGCAGTATAATGCAGTGCTTGGATAACTGCACATACGAGTCAATCGGATCAACCAAATGAATTCTTGCATGCTGCATACCACAGGGTGACCCAAAAGTCTCCATACACTGGGGAAATTAACAGAGATAGCCTTTTTTACATAGGAGAAATTTCAGATAGCCTTTAAGAATGCCTTTGACAAAAGAAGAACATGTTGAGATCATTCTCATGGCTGGATCAGGAAGCTGTTGCAAGGTTGTGATGGACTTCAACAGGAAACACGGCAAACGCATCATACACGACACCACTGCCAAACTTATTAACAAATTCAAACAGACTGGAAGTGTTCAACCGAGAAGTGGATGACCACGAACATCCACTGACTAAGGCACAACCGACCTGGTGCTGGCAAACATAGTCCCCTATGCAGGGAGACTTTTGGGACCCCGTGTACTATGAGGAACAGGAATAGTATACAATATACAGTATACAAGTGCGCTATTTAGAACACTGCCAATAATTATTATTACTTTTTGCCACACTAGGTGGATCTATGTACAATCATACAGAGTTTAGTTCAAGTGCATATCCATGTGATTGACAAGTTGCAACCGAAGGCTTAACTGCTTAGTTGGGGTTGAAACTAAACTCTGCATGAAATCAGGAC
The DNA here is from genome assembly GCA_023630585.1 of Cranoglanis bouderius. Lineage (NCBI taxonomy): Eukaryota > Metazoa > Chordata > Actinopteri > Siluriformes > Cranoglanididae > Cranoglanis > Cranoglanis bouderius. Next base: position 5,999,639 of record CM042555.1, read on the forward strand.
ATTAAAAGACCCTTGTCTGTCAAAAAAGGTGTTAAAAAGTAGCACCATGTGATGTGCAAGGTCATGGTTAGTTCAGAGACAAAAAGATGAGATGAAAGTAAAAGTTATTCCTTATAGCTAATCTGATCAGCAGAAGGAGTAACTTCTACCAATGAGCTGAAAGGCTGGTGAGTTATACAGACCTCTTTAGCGGAGTGGAGGGCTGTGTTATGGACCCCGCCTTTTTTAACCTCCGCCTAGAAATCCCCATATGAGCCAGGTACTGACCAATGAAAGTGCGCCCCCTGCTGAAAGGAGCAGGAAGTGACAAAAACAGAGAGAGATAGAGAGAGAGAGAGAGAGAGAGAGCTGTGGAATAGTGATGTCTGGTTACATGAGTAAGCAGAGCATTAAAACAAGGACAAAGAGACCCACAACACTGACAAGACTGACACCAAACCACCTCAGGGTGCAACCAGGAGCAGAAGCATGTGAGACAGTTAAAGAAAAGTGTGGTTTTTTTTTTCTTCTTTTTTTTCTTTCCTGCTATCATGTCCATCTCAACAGTAAGGAAAAGCATGACGGCATGATGAAACTTTTATAGTTCTGTATAAAGGTGGAAAACACTTCAATTAACATTTAAATATTAATAAAAGTATGTGATATACTCCAGCAGGCTAACATCATGACCCATGTGTAATCGGACGACTAAATACCCATAGCTTTACTAAAAGAAAATGGCTTTCCAAATAAAACATTAGCTTTCCGCATATAGGTAGTGCCTGTCAGCTGAATAAAATGTCTTGCTTTGGCCAGGAGCTATACTTGGAAAAACACATAGCAATTTGGTTACACTGGGAGGAGCTGAGCAGGCAAAGAGTGTCTGGTATATGTGGTAAACTCAGTCAAATTCTCATTTTCTTACAGTCTGAACAAAAAAAATAATTCTTTTTTGTTTGTTTGTTTATTCATAACTAAAATATGCATCTTCCAGTCACAGTTTGTACACTGCTTTTTTTTTTGGTTAACTCATGCAACGTGCACAAGCAATTCTATTTCCGGCTAAACTATGGCAGACTCCCACCTGAGGCATCGTTACCCTTGTGGCATGTCTGGGTAAATGTTATTGGCTAAGACACGGTTTGTGGATCAGTTTGTGAAGCCAGCCTGCTGGAGAATAACACGTTCCCAAGCCAGCACAGCTGGAGATTAGTGGGTCAAGTGAGGGCTTGCAATATAACAGCAAAAGTCTTTTAAAACCACAGGAAAAGATCTCCTTAAAATACATTAACATTAGATTATAATGTGCCACCTCCTCTATTCAATATCAAAATGTCTCTGGTTGACATCCCAGTTAGGGTTTTATATCTAAAGCACATATCACACAATAAAGTGCTTCAAAAATTTTTTTATGAAAACTAAAAAGAGACAAAATATGTCTGTAAGCATGGGTGTAAAGTTCTAACATTTAAAAGAAATGATTTAAGTGCTTAAGAAGTAAGACTTCTTAAAATTAAGAAGACACAAATTTAATTTATGCCAAAAAGACTTAAATTTCACAGAGGGTCCATAATGTTCTTAATGTTCCCATCCCTAGTAAATGTCTATACAGTATAGCGAGCACACTGATGATTCCATAAACAAACTAAATCCTAGTGGTGCACATGCAATACAAACAGCACTTTAAATCTGTACCTGGCTTATAGTCCCACCATGCGGATGAGGGGACAGGGGATAAGTCTCTCCAAAAACAAACAAACAAACACTCTTTCAAAAAGAGGTTCAGCATAAAAAGCCATTTAAAGGTATTTCTAGCTCTGGCTTGAAATCAAAACAGACTGACAAACCTTATTGTTTGGTTTGCAGTTCAAAACACACACACACACACACACACACACACACACACACACACACACACACACACTCTCTCTCTCTCTCTCTCCCTACTTACACATCATTGGCTGGAGTTTCATGTACTATGACAGAGGGCACTACAGGGGTTGAGCTGTGTGAGCTGGACTCCGATTCACTGGAGGAGGTGCTCACTGGATCATGGGTGACTGGAGAAGAGGGGAGAGGGGAGGATGGAGTGCTTGAGGGTACGGGAGAAGTGGTACAACTCGGACCTGGAAGAAAAACAAAAAGCTTGCAAACTCACTATGTGCTTGTCTTTGAACAAGAGTATAAGCGTGTGACATCAGTCAGATCACAGCTTAGAGTGCAAACTATAAAGCCAGATAGATAGAGCACAATCTTAGTGGACAATATATATAAATATAAAAGGGGTCCATGAAGCATGGTGGAAATCACAATGCAGGCATTATCAAAGTTGTATTTATTACTGAGTTCTTATAGTTATTAGCTGGTTTGACTGGTCACTTGAACTGAATGGATTTAATCTAAATCTCAATAACTGTTAAAAGCAGGTCAAGAAATAATATCAGCATGGACCTAATGTGTTCGGTTGGTAGAAAGTTCAGGAACAGAAACAGAATAAATATCCAGAATATTATTGTACATATTTGAATAATGAGCCTAATATTTGAAGAGCTCATAAAATAAATCTGTGCTGAGAGGATCCCTGGCCGCAACTACTGACAACTACTGGCATAGTAAAATGACAGGAATGACAAAAAGCGATGTGTCAGCAATGACTTCCTGTGTCGTTAGTAAATGCACCATGCCAAATGTGTGTGTGGAAATGTCATTTGAAATGGTTACTGCGTTGAGAGTCATTTAACCATTCTATGGTGGAAAAAAAAAACCCCATCAAACTGCAGTACGTGTAGGAACAGTGAAAAAAATGCATTTTACTGTATACAGTCACAGCAGCTAGCTAGCTAACATTTAACTATCGTAAGGTGAAGGTTCTTTGCTTTAATACAGGTGATGTAATGGCTAGCAAGTTGTTATGATCAAATTCAAAGCAGAAGCTCTACATAATTAATTTTAACACCTATTCAGCCATTCACTAAAATACAACATTGACAGCAATGCTGATGGGAAACTAGAGTGTTTCAGTGTTTAAAATCTGTCCTCTTGTACGCGGGAAAAGAGTAGCATCAAACTTTGCTTGAAATATTTGCTGACTAAGCCAAAAAAAAAAACAAAAAAAAAACAACTTTTTTTTTGGATGAATCTTCATTTGACTCATCTAGAACAAGCTTTGAACCGAGTGGCTTGGAGAACGACGAGTCTCTGTTGTGCGACAAACCTGTAGTGGGACTGAAGGATGAGGTCGCAGAAGCAGGCAGAGAAGAGAAAGGAAGATCCTGAAGATTCTGTGCCGAGCACCGTCGGCTCCTCTTGCCCTCCTGCTCGCTGTTTGTTGCTTTCCTCCGCTCCTTACGGGTAAGAGGAGATGATTCGTCTAGATCTTCATCCTCGTGCTTTAAAGCATTCTATACAAAACACAGACAATCGTGTCAGTAGTATATGTATAACTCATACGTATAAGCACAGTGCTTGCACCTGCTGGTGTATACTGTTTGCAATAAATATCTCTCATTACATTCTGTTATGCTGCTGTTCCTGTACCTCGTATATAGTATACTGCTGTTTGAGGTCGGGGTCGATGACTTTGCTATTTATGTGTTTCTCCATGATGCCCTCCATCCCCTGCTGCTCCAGGCAGTCAGTCACGTCGTAGAATGAATCCTGGTCAGGCAGAGCTGCTAGAGTCTGACAGAGAGAGGGGAGAAAGGCATGAAAATACAGTGGCTTGCATAAGTATTCACTCCCTCAGAGCGGACTTAATTGGGATTTCATGAATCTACATACAGTACAATCGGAAACTCACTATATCAACTTTTGAAGCATAGTGGTGGCAGCATCATTTTGAGCATTACCCTTGGCTTCTTTGTTGCTTCTCTGACTAATGCACACCTTACATGCTCAATGAGTTGGATTTGTTGGATAGCCTCCTTTGGGCCTCTAGTAGTGACTGTGTCCTATTCTTTACGTTTTTTAATAATTGATACAATGGGGCTCTGTGAAATGTTCAATGTTTCGGATATTTCTTATAACCAAACCCTCACTGAGACCATTCAGTGGTTTTCACGTGTATTGTTTAGTGTTCCTATAAGTGGAGACTAGCTAGCCAATTTTCTTTGCAAACATTAGCTCAATAGATAAGGCTACTCATTTCAGGTAGTTGAGTTAAGTCACGAAGATGATTTGGTCAAAATGGGGAGAGAAACACAGTTTTAGCAGCCAATGGTGATGGTGGTTGTGGTCATGATCTCAAACGAAGAACTAAGCCGAAAAGCTGAGTTTCTGTTCTGTTTAGCTGTCAGGATTTTTCTGACTGTGCCATGGGAATCAGCTAAAATAAATACAAGTTCATAACCAATGTAAGCACGGGACAGCTGTGTTCTTGATCAGTGTGCAGTCTAAATTGCTACACTGATTAAGGTCAAGATGTGGTGTGTGTGTGTGTATGTGTGTGTGTGTGTGTGTGCAAGGTAAACTGCTAATAAGGATTACTGTGCTACCTTGTTAATAAGGGACATGGTGAAGACCAAGAGCTCTGTATCTGATCCATGCTTCTCCTCTAAAATAGCCACCAAGTATGACCAGGCCTTCACACCTGCAACAGCACATCCAGAGTGAACCTCATCTCAAGCTAGTACAAATAAACATTCCTTCACACTTTTTCACTAAATGTGTATGTATCCATCATGAATTTTTTTTTTTTTTTTTAAATTATTTAAAATTTATTTATTTATTTTTTTTTTACCTCTTTTGCTATCCACCGTGTTGACAGCCTGAATAAGCAGCGGGCTGTTTGACTCTATGTATTCAACAAACACTATGAGGAGCTTCAGAGCAGTCTTCACTACCAGCCGAGACTAAGAGAGAGGAGGACAGAGAGAGAGAGAGAGAGAGAGAGAGAGAGAGAAAAAATGAGAGTGAGTCTGTACTTGCATCTCTTCACCACCAGGTGGTAGTATCAAAACAGGCATTCACATTTATTTTTTTATTTTTTATTTTATTTTTTTTAAACATGCCCTTGTGAACTTTCCTTCACCCTTCACGGTTTACAAGGACAACTAAAGGGCTGTATCGTTACTTTATTAACTCTAGTGAAGTTTAATATAAGGACTGGAGAGGGATCATGTTCAGGACAGGGCTGGGCAATATGGCGGCATAATATCAATATTGTGCTAAATTATCACTATGCACTTTTCTGAGGTATCATGAGATCCTTTTATAATGTCTTTAAATAATAACAATTACAACCTCTGATTGGAAGTAGCTGATTTTAAATACAGGCATGTGAAAAAATAAGTACACCCCATGGAAAGAATTGTTTTTATTTATTTATTTATTATTTGGACAAGCAAACATTTGATCCTCTTTGAAACAGTGACTATTAATAAAGTTGATACACTATCAAATGACATAAAATTGACATTTTGTAGTAATTTTCAATTTAAATGAACAAAAAAAAAAAACAGCAGATCAGTCACATGGAACAAGTAAGTATACGTCCACATTTATCACACCCTCAAATCCATATAATTAGAATCAGGTGTTCAGGATTGGGGGCGAGTGATTAGAACCTGCTTAGGGAGTGCAGGTGGAACCTGTCTTATTTAGACCCCTCTCATATCTAGTGTCTGATGTTCCCTTTGTTATTGAAGTGTATGGTGTCATCATGCCAAGATCCAAAGAGGTCTGTAAGACCTTCAGAAGAAAAGGTTGTGGATGCCTAGGAGTCTGGCAAGGGATTTAAAAAGATCTCTAAATTATTTGTAATACATCATTCTACTGTAAGGAAAATCATCTACAAGTGGTGCAAATTTCAAATGACTGCCAATTTGTCCAGGATTCACCCCAGCAAATTCAGCCAAAGAGCAGACCGTCTGATGCAAAGAAACGTCTCCAAGAACCCCAAAATTTCATCACAGGATCTGCTAGTAAGTCTTGCAACTGTTGGTGTCAAAGTGCATGCTTCTACAATCAGAAAGAGATTGCACAAATTTGACCTACATGGGAGGCGTGCCTGGAAAAAGCCTTTGCTGTCTAAAAAGCAAATAGGCCAAGACCAGGCCTTTTGTAATAATGTTCTCTGGACAGACGAATCAAAGATGGAGTTGTTTGGCCACAGTAACAGCAGACATGTTTGGTGCTGACTAAAGACAGCTTTTCAGGAGAAGCACCTCTTACCAACTGTGAAGCACGGTGGTGGAAATGTTATGGTTTGGGGTTGCTTTGCTGCCTCAGGGACTGGACAGCTTGCATTCTTTGATTCAGCTATGAATTCTGCATTATATCAAAAAGTGCTTGAAGATAATATGAGACCATCTGTCTGAAAGTTGAACCGAAAGTGGACCTTTCAACAGGATAATGATCCTAAGCACACTAGCAAATCCACCAAGGAATGGCTCAAAAATAAGAAATGAAGGGTTATGGAATGACCTAGTCAAAGCCCGGATTTTAATCCCATTGCAATGTTGTGGGGGGATTTGAAACGGGCAGTACATGCAAGAAAACATTCAAACATGCTCAGTGAGTTTTTGTCAGACATCCTCCTTTGGGCCTCTAGTAGTGGTTGTGCCACATTCTTTACATTTTTAGTAATTGATCCAACAGTGCTCTATCGTGATATCCTTCTATAATGTTTTTAGTGGGTTTTTTTTAATAAGAACAATAACAATCTCTGATTGGAAGTAGCTGATTTGACATTTTTTCCTCCTCATTTTCAGTGTTAAATTATTTATTTATGGAGACACCTTCAAATGAAAGCATCGTTAAATAAATGTAAATCATGATATGAAAATGTCAACTTGTTTAGGCACAGAAGTGATTTGACAAATAAATTGTGATTTGACAATTTCATTTTCAGATCAATGAAATACTTTGAAATAATAAAATATTACATTAAAAAAAAAAAAAAAAAAAAAAAGCAACATTTTAAAATCCACTCCTCATGGTCACCTTCTCCTCTCATTAGACAAGTGGACACTTGTGTGATGTAGCTATTGCACACTTCTGAGTCATGAGAGTCTGAAGTCAATCTTAAAATCAGTACTGAAACTGCGAGATGAAGTTCGGTAGTGTTGCAACATCTGTTATTTTCACTTCCTCAGTGACAACATGCTCTGCATGCCTGCATGAACCAGTGCACTGTAGTGTGAACAACTACTTCAGAGGTGTAAATAAACCCCAAGCACCAGGTGCTTCAGGTACGAGTATCAACTAAACACTCTTAACGACTCTAAGCTTTATAGTTGCAACGAAGCATGAAAAATGTCATCTATTTTTCCATACAAATATACTGATTATTGAGACGTTAACGTGCTGATTTTCATGAATGGACTTTATTTTTATCCTTCTTAAATGTCACTTTATTTAACAGAGCTAAACTGATTCATAAGCTGTGGTTACTGTAAATGTCTTAGTAACTCAATAATACCATGAATGTGTTAAGTGGAAGGTCGTGGTCACACTAGCAACCTTTTTGCTCAGTACTCCACCTTTTCTGTTTCGTTAGTAGCTTTGAACACTGAAGTATTTAAACTCTGCTGCCCACAAATTAAGAACAGTCAACTGCAGGCCGCCACTAATTAGCCTATAAGGGTGTGTGTGTATGTGTGTGTGTGTGTTTGTTATGTTATATAATGTGGTTACTCACCAGGCTGCCACAAAGGGTGTACAGCCACTGCACTGTCTCGTTATGGTTTATAACTCCATTCATCCCGTCCACGAACAACATGATTTGGCTCAAAGCTGCAACGCAATACAAACACACACACACTTACAGCAAATCTTACTGATGCTGCACTTTTTTTCAGGTTCCAATAACTACAGAGTAGCAGAAGGTGGGAAGTCCATCAGCAAGGACCAGGCTTCAGTCTGCCGGATGTACAGATTTATTCTAAAAGCTGTTTGTTGTTCCAGTATAAACTTCCTGTCCCAGAGCACATGCCAAAAACACAACACTGCAGAGTACGTGAGGTTACAAATCTAAAGGCTAAAACGGCACAGCGTTTATATGCACTAGACATGAACCCTGGACAGTGCAGTCAGATTAGAGGCCAAGTTAAAGTAGCATGTAGAGTCTCTGTGCCGAATGTGACGAGAGCTTACACTTAGCGCATTGCAGCATGATGTAGAAACTGGAATAATTTCTTTAGCTTTACATGCGTTTAAAAATGTTAAAAGCACTAGTAATTGAATGCACAATTAGAAAACAATGTAATAAATAAATGTCATTAACTATAATGTTATTATGACATATAATTATCACAAAATTATAACATAACATAAAATATAAAACCATTATATATGGTTTACATATTGACCACGGTGTCATGATTTTAGGTGGTGTATCAAACTTGTAAAGTAAATATCCCTGGGCAAAACAGAGTATTTCTGTCAACAACAACAACAATAATAATAATAATTATTATTATTATTATTATTATTATTATTATTATTATTATTATTATTATTTTACATTTATACTCTCCCTTCTTTTTTGGTGCAAAATCTTTTGATGCACAACCAAAAAATATGTAGCCAAATCTTAAATACAAATAAAATAAAATGACAAAATGTGCAAGCAGAATATTAAGTATGCTAGAATTAATAAAATTTGCTTCTGGAATTGTTTTATTTCGTCCAAGTTTTGCATGTTTCTAAGGTATTTGCATCCTGAAAAACAAACACCTTAATTACCAATCGGTCAAGTCTAATTTGGACCCATTGCTCATCTGACCCTTAGCCACACCCACTCACCCTTCAGATACTTCGCCACATCCACTCATTCTCAATACTGCTACTGTCTCTTTAACTACTGTTTAGAATTCTCATTACATGTTAGTTATAAAGTTAGTTTTTTGGACCTCCCACCTCGAAGAATGTAGTTCTGGTAGTTGTGGTCTGCCTCTGTGCCCACTTTTATAAAGCAGGTCAAGCCATCAGAATTCACAAACTCTGGTACAAGGTCCTTGTCATCCTGTAAGACCAACAAATAAAAAGAAACAGTTCACTTGTTTGTTTTAATGGTCTATGACCATTAATGGTCATTTAATGGTCAGTTTAATGTACTGTGTGTTTTGACAAGATAATTCAAATCACAAATCATCTGTTGATTACAACAAATTACTCCAATTATTAATCCCCAAAAATAGGCAAATAGAATTTTAACAGAAACTGATTAGACCACAAATATGCACCATTTAGCAAAGGATGGGGGTGGATATTTATGCACAGCACTTTAAATAATAAAAATAGTAGAAACCATGATATTTGAGCATTAGTGCAATATGTAAGAACAACTACATGTTGATTATTCGATTAATTTGTCACCCATTTGTATATTTCATCATTAATAATCGTAGAACACAGACTACAGTCTCACGCAACCGATGCAGGCTTTAGCTGTGCTTTAGTTGCAGCTGTAATTGTGCATAACCTTCAAATTAACGTTCCCTACAAGTACTAGTGCCAAGATGTGTGACAAAACCATCGTAACTATCGTAAAGTCATGCCAGTAAAGATATACAAACAACTTTAAAAGAAACAAGTTGCTGTTTAAGATCATAGATCAAGACATATATTTTATCCTGTCAGTGCTATCATGTAATCAACTCATTGTGTACTCACCTGAAACAGTTGCTTTAACGAGAAGAGTGAACGACGCAGCTCAGGCCCGTGGGAGTTGTACAGTTTCTCTGCAAGAGAATGAACAAAAAAGTGTTCACATGATATCTGTTGAGCCATCAAATAAGACAACGAGTCTTTCACTGAAAAACCAGGATCTGCTATTTCAGCCCTGCATTCCATGACTTACTGAACAACAGGATCATATATCAGCCTCATTAAAGAGTGAGAAATAGTGGACTGAGATCACTAGATCATATACAGGCTACCAACCAGATGCTGTAAAACTAAAATTTACATAAGAGTGTACATTCCTACCCTGATGGCTGGCTTTCAAGAGACTGGCTGGTCATTAGGTTTAAATTTTTTTTTTTTAAATTACACAAAATTGTGATGAATAATCTTGTTTTTCAGTAACGTTTAAAGTCCCTGTGAGGTGCCTTGAAACACGCAGTGTTAATTGATGTGTTGATGTAATTTCCACTGAAACAGGAAGTCAGGGCGTGATATATCGAGTGGCTCCTCCCCCTTTTTAAATAACCAATTGAGTTTAGCTTACCTTACCTAAGCCGTACTTGACAAAACATTGAAAGTGAATGAATTCAAGCCATTTCCTACTTTATATATATATATATATATATTTTTTTTATTAACCAAAAAGCATCCACAGTACACCATTCACTTATTATTTACAAAAAAAACAAAAATCCCTCCACATCCTTGAGTCCATCACTTTCCAAAAAAAAATTTTTTTAAATGTATGAAATAAAGGGTGGGGCTGACTTTTTTTCCCCTCCTTTGAAGGAGATACCAGAAGAAAATAGACTATAGCACACATTGTACAATCAGATTACACAGAGACAAACAATGGAAGCGTATGGTTCTGTTTCTGCTGCTTGGGATTTGGAAAAGACACAGCATGATTACTGACTTGAAACACTTAACAAAGTGGTGCTGTATATGTCAATAGGTTTGTGTGTGTGTTCCTCTGTGTATAATATTTTATACCTGTACGATGAAACTCTGTGCTACGAGCCTCCACCCTGATGCTTTCGTAATAGTAAAGGTGAGTTACTGATTGGTAGTAAAAATTAGCCCTCCCGTTCAATATCCCTACCAAGCATCACTGCACACACAAGTCCCCTACAATGAAATTCTTTCTTTGCATATTCTAGCTTGTTAAGAAGACAGGGTTAGTGCGTGAGTTAACCAGTGCAGGGTTAATGGTTATGGGCAAGGTCCAGACATTGTGAACTTACAATCTACTGATCAGTAGCCACACAATGCACATACAGTACAGAACAACTAAACAGATTGCCTTTTAAACCTTATGAGAGCACAAATAATGAGTTATTATATTATTAAAATGGGCAAATAGGTTACTGGGCAATAAACCATGCACAAAAGCAAAAATTATATATAGTGCTAATGCACTATAATGTACTAAATCTAGAACACAGTCACAACTTCACTTAAGTTGTTAATAAATCAAAACTTTTGCTTCAAAAATTTAATTAAAAACGAAGTGAGAATTAATGTCATGGCAGACATACTGTACGTGTTTCCATTTATGACTGGGATTTCGTTAGTAACCTTAACCCAAATAAATGAGATTATATAATAACTGTGACAGACCTAACCAGAGTGAGCGTTATTAAAAATGCAACTAGGCACACAACTAGCTTGTGAAGGAATCCCAAAATGTGGCACATTTTCGCCCACATAAAAATGGCATAAATGAGTACTGAGAAATATGCACAAAGAAACTATCATTAACTATAATAAAGCTTTTTAAAATGATCATCATCATCATCATCAACTACTGTTAGTTAATTATCATGGCATGAAAATGTAAAGGTGTGGTTTGCAATTTTTAAAGCTATTTTTTTTTTAGCCCTGTAATAATCATAAATTATAGGACAAATTGTGAATCACAATACTGTCGTGGAATGGTTGCTAGTTTCTTCATTTCAGACTACGGTTTATATCATTTACAGCCCTGAAATTTGCTCCGCTCACAGTCAAAACAGAGATATTCAGCTTTGTGCCATTTTTCTTAAAAGGCAACTCATGAGGCATGCATAATTTCAGTTCCCAGGGGCAGTTCTGAGGAACTTGCTGTTGAAAATTGCCTCACAGGCAGCACAGGGCTGTAAAAATAACAAACTGCTCCTTTAATAGCAGCAGAAGTCAACATAGAAAACCTATGGAGAACTTAATCATTAATAATGATTCAGAAGAAAAGAAAGATACTAAATTATGCTGTGTGATTACTATAATTGTAAAAGATAATACATACTGAATTCAACACAATATTACACAACATAACCTTTTTTTTTTTTTAACACGTTTGCAACTACAAATTTTGTAAAGTTTGAATAAAAAAGTTTTTTTTCTTTGACTCACTCTCCTACTTACTGACAATTATGATATGGGAAAAGTGAAGGTATATGTACAGGTACAAGTTGTACATGAGAGTTTGTGGCCTTAAAGCACAAAATTCAAATCAATAGATGTTCAAGTAAATCAGCTCCTTTATCCATTCAAGTTGTTATGTAATGGAATGTATAAAAACAGGCATATCAAATAGGTAATCCATACAAGCTTTGACTTGAGGCCTGTTATACTTTCTACCGCAGACAGATTTACAGTCTCACTACTTTTCTTTTCACTGCAACTGTTCTCCCTTGATATTAAACAATGCCAAAGAGCAAACGTGTTCTGGCTGAGCCATGCAACAATGTCCAATAACAGCACTGGCAATGCGGAAGTTTTCATAAACTCCTAAACATTCTTCCTTGGCTTGTTTAATCAGAGCAACTTTATGCTTTTTATTTTTCATCCCAAACTGAAAAAAAGCTAGTGAAGACTTCAGCCAGGAGAGACATATTCTCTCTCCTAACGTTTATTATGCAGGAATTGTGCTCTCCAGTTTGATCATGTTAAGCCTGTTTAATCACAGCTGGCCACCATAATGCGGATATAGTTTTATAAATTCCAGCAAGCCATCAATAAACAATTGCTTATTGGATCATTAGAGGCTACACCCTTACACTAAAGGGCTCCTTGGTTTGTCCACTTGGGCTATGTAGAAATGGTTCCAAGTAGGTACCAAGTGGGAAAGCTAGAACCTTTAATAATCCCTTGAACCTTTTCTAAGGCCTAGTCCATACCAACATTAACAGTTTTGAAAACATTAGCATCTTTGGTATTTTTCCTGAAAGGTCCACTGGGTGTCTGACCCATGATCTGTTTGTTTTGACAACAAGAAAATATAACACACTTTCTTCACATCCCAACATCGCTTGCAGTTAGACATTACAATTCAAATTAAAGTACCTAATACTGACCACAGATCAGCATCACAATAAGTTCCTTCTTGAAATTCTAAAGATCATGACATCATACAGTGCGGTAAAAAAAGTATTTCTTCTGTTTTTGTGTATCTCTCATACTATATAGTTTTAGATCGTTTACAGTAATTGCATCTAGTTCAGCTGAACCCCATTATGAATGCAGTTTCATAGATTATTTCATAGGAATTAGTAACTATGGGGGCAAATACATTTTCACACTGGCCCAGTTGGTATTGGATAACATTTTTGCTTCAATAAATAACATTATCATTTAAAAACTGTATTTTGTGTTTACTCAGGTTTTATCTTAGATTTTGTTTGAATTTCTGAAACAATTTAGTAGGACATATACACAAAAACAGAAGAAATCAGGATGGGGCAAATACTTTTTCACGGCACTGCACATCAGCATCTTGAAAAGGATCAGTTTTCCCTTACTTCATTTTCAGATTCATCCATTTTGGAGAGTGGAACTGAAATTAAGCGTTTTTTGTTGGGTGAAAACTCCATTTATAATGTGGAAAGACAATTTTCAGGTCTCAAGTGGTTTATTCCTTCCAATATACATGTGAACATGAAGGTACATGAACATTCTTCATGTTGAGACTTGCGAGTGTGTAGGCCATAGCATAAGATTCGCATCATTTTCATCCTCATCACACAGAGTCTTCATGTTCTCTGGATGTGGGCGGGGTCATCCTACAAGACACCATTCCCATAAGGCGATCAATCTGAAGGACTGTGTGTTGATTTGCAGTGACGCTTCCCTTTAACCGGACCCATGCTGTTCCAGCAAAACATCCCACACAGCATGACTGTTTTTCCCATTAATTTGTTTCCTTTAATTTGGAAGTAGGGAGGAAAGGACAGATCACAATCCCACCCAGATCTTGGTGTGTTTGTCTAATCTAAAGTCATGGTTTGTTCACTGCATGCACAAGCGTTTACTTGGAAATCATAAACAGGAGGTCCTTTCCAGCCCGAACATGCTCAATTATCACCTTTTACCAAGTATACTGAGAAAGAGCTACATGCATTGTGAGAACATTTATCAGCAGTTTTTAAGTCATGTCATAGCATGTGGTACCAGTTTTTAAAAAAAAATGGTTAAAAGCCACAAACATCCACACACACAAGTCCCATCTTAAACATATCTACAGTGTACAAACTAATTATATTAATGATTTGACTTGCTCCACATTATAAACACACCAATCCAATACATCATCTAATTCATTTATAGCCATTTATGTGTACATTACATAATATATTGTAAAAACAATTCAGCAAGCAGTTATGCTTTAAGGCACAATAAATGTACGTGAATTCATTCAGCAAACAAAGAAAATACTTAGCCTGGAGCCTATCCTAGGGTACATGGGGCACAAGGCAGGGGACACCCTGGAAGGGGTGCCAACCCATCGCAGGGCACAATCACATACATTCACACACTATGGACAATTTGGAAATGGAAATGATCCTATAACGCATGTCTTTGGACTGAGGGAGGAAACCGATGTACCCAGAGGAACCCCCGAAACACGGGGAGAACATGCGCACAGGGCAGAGGTGGGAATCAAACCCGCCATCAAAGGCCCAAGACAATATTATACATTTTTCCTGAAGATTGAGCAACATCATAGCTTGACTTTGCAAGGAGCTTTTTCTGACATGATTTTCTCCCAGAAAACGTGGACTTGTTTTGGTGGACTGCTTTGACAACCAGCAGCCTGGTGGTTTCTCATGACAGCCATGTGAGGTAATTACTGCCGTGTGCACGTTTGCACAGAAATAAGAGAGACAGAGAGAGCAAATCGGGAAGATGCAATGTCACAGAGCTGCTGCTGCTGTGTGTGCGAGTTTGTGTCTTCATGAAAGAAGGAAGGCTCCAAGCGCAGACTCATGGCTACTAGACGGTGATGTAGCACCAAGCAGGCCTGTTGGATGATGATGATGATGATGATGATGATGATGATGATACAAATAGAGGGAGAGAGGGAGAAAGACAGAGAGACAGAGACAATTAAATGGACCCAAAAGAAGCTGAATGCGCAAACTCAGACATAGCTTAGTACACACACACATCCACAGACAGCAGTGGCAACATGGGTGGTTACCCAGTCAGGATGTTTTAGGCAAATTAACATGTAAAAAAAAACCAGCCAGCTACACAATGAATGTCTAAAATACTCAGGATGCAGCAATTCAATACAAACGTTCATTTTGGGCCAATATTAGCCTGTAGCACTGGGGCAGTATTGTATCAGATTTAATATACTATAAGGCCCAGAGTTTGTGGCCACTTGATCATCACACCTATATGTGCTTGTTGAACATCTCATTCCAGTTTTAGTCTCCACTTTGCTGTTATAATAACCTCCACTCTTCTGAGAAGGCTTTCCACTAGATGTTGGAGCGTGGCTGTGGGGATTTGTATTCATTCAGACACAAGAGCATTAGTGAGGTCAAGTACTGATGTTGGGCGAAGAGGTCTGGGGTGCAGTCTGTGTTCTGTCTGTTGAGGTCAGGGCTCTGTGCAGGCCACTAAAATTCTTCCACTCCAACCTTGGCAAACCTTCATGGAGCTCACTTTGTGCACAGGGGCATTGTACATGCTGGAACAGGCTTGGGCCTCTTAGTTCCAGTGAAGGGAAAATGTAATGCTACAATATATAAATACATCCTATACAATCCAACTTTGTGGCAACTGTTTGGATAAGGACCACATATGGATGTGATGGTCAGGTGTCCATAAACCTTGGGCCATATAGTGTACATTCTACCATTGTTGGGTTGAATCTAAAACCTCTCTAGGATAAACAATGTAAATGTTCTATGTAGAACCCTGCAACAAAGTGTTTTGCCGTCATAGATGATACCACGTAAAAGTGCTTTAGTAAGCTAAAAAAGTATGAATGCATCAAAAATGGTGAAAGTGAGATGGGTGTCATCTGGTCTTTCTTTAATCGGTTCATTTTGACACAGGTTCCCTCGCCAGATTGGGGAAAAAACTTTTCCAAGTATTCCACAGATGGAACAGATGTTCCAACGCATGGGCAGATTCCGATATTGAAAGTAATCAGACATAAATGCTTACAAGACTATTATTGTTCTATTTAATGTCATATTAAAAGGACTACCACCTCAATTGGATAGCAGTTTATTCGGATTGGCCTCTAGTAAACTCTATTTCCACTGAAGTGTATACATGATTTTTTTTTTTTAAATTTTTTATTCCAACTGCACAGTCAGTCAGGTTATTACATATTATTAGGCTACACAAATGAATGGATTGCTATTAGTCGAATGGGTAGATCTAAAAGTGGTAGCTTATTGAAGTAATGTAAAGACAGAAAGGAAGCACTCGTAAACCCTGACCAAGAGTGTAGATATTTTTTAAACATTGACAGCAGACTCATTGTCTAAATGTTCAGCCTTCACCAGGGGGGTTTATCCAAAGCAGTCAGAGAACAAACAAAAGAGACAAGCAGTTCCTACATCTTCTCAATGTTCTCATCTGTATGGACTTTTCACAGGGTCCTGGAGATTTACAGAACTGAATGTTTGTGGTTGAGGAGGAAGAAAACAAGAGAACAAAAAAAGAGAATGTGAGACAGTGGAGGGAAAAAAAAAAAAAAAAAACCACACACACGAGGACAACAAATTACAAACATTTACAACCAAAGGGAAATCAAGAGCTTTCTTTAGCCAAACACGCCAACTGTTTTGTTTGAGTCTAAACAACTACACTGGAGGGATTTACCTTCACAACAAATGAAAAGGGCTGTATTACTGAATGGAAATGCCTGAAAAAAGAATAAAAAGGAACAATAGGCATGTTTCCACCATAAATAAGAACGAAAGTTTCTTCTCCTCAGGCAGTGAATTCCCAGGTCGCATTATTTTGAGCCTTGTAATGTTCGAACTGTGTACAAGAACATGGGACACCATCATCTTATTTGTGCCTTCAGAAAATACGGTACATCCAAAAAAGGACAAAAAAATGTTTGTGAACCCTTTAAAATTTTCTATTTCTGCATAAATATGACCTATAACATCATCTGATTTTCACACAAGATGGTTTTCCAGCCTGATGAGCGTCAACAACTCTTTTTCCTGAGGTCCTCAGAAATCTTATTTGTTCATGCCATGACGCACTTCCACAAACATATGTTGAGATGATCAGACTTTGAGCGTCCTGTTTTATTTAAAGAACAGGGATCCATCACTCGCACCTGATTGTCATCCCATTGATTGAAAACATCGGACTCTAATTTTACCTTCAAATTAACTGCTAATCCTAGAGGTTCGCATACTTTTGCCAATCATGGATATGTAATATTGGATCATTTTCCTCAATAAATAAATGACCAAGTATAATATTTGTCTCATTTGTTTAACTGGGTTCGCCATCTACTTTTAAGACATTTGTGAAAATCTGATGATGTTTTAGGTCATATTTATGCAGATTCAAGCACCACTGTAGTTCTGCCTTCTGACACTGTAAACATGGCCAATAAGCCATGTTCTTGAACACAGAAGATCTTGGCTACTTAAATTTAGCAAGATACAGACCAAACAGGCATAAAAACTAAAAGACAATAAAACATACTTATGATGGAAAGGTTCATTTGGGGCAAGACAACGGAAATGAAACTGAAATAAAAACAACAAAATGG
Organism: Cranoglanis bouderius; assembly: GCA_023630585.1. NCBI lineage: Eukaryota > Metazoa > Chordata > Actinopteri > Siluriformes > Cranoglanididae > Cranoglanis > Cranoglanis bouderius. The sequence continues at coordinate 6,017,265 of CM042555.1, forward strand.
AATTAGTAGCAACAAGACATTTTCTGTGTTTGTTTTCACAAGGGAGTTCACAATTATCACAAATATCATGTTAAGATATTAATAGTAATACCTTAAAAAAAGGGCTATAACCATGACCTAAAGCTTGGTGAGATCCACGATCTGTTATCTAGTTATTTTAAGTTATAGAACTGAGATGTTCATTATTTTGCATATTATATTTACATAAAAAATGTATTGTTTTCATTTTATTCTAGGAAAAAGCGGTAATTAATAAAATGGTGTGCATGTAAACTGAGTGTCTACAACTTAACTAAAACAGACAAGTGGTAGCTTTATTCCCCCTCAAGCACCAGGTATTTGCCGTAAAAATCTGTATATACAGATTCTATGGCAATAAAGCTAAACATAATAGGTGATTAAGTCCATGAGCTTGACCGTGATATTATCTATGAATATAAAGGGTCATAATCAGTTGCTCCAAGTTCAGTTAAAAATCATCACTACCAGTCATCACTGCTGATTGGGTAATATTGGACTGCATTTGTTAGTCACTATTTCCATATTGAATTTGCTAAACAAGGAAGAAAGAAAAAAAAAAAAAGAAACACCACCACCTTCTCAAACTACCAAGGTCCAGTCCTCATTGCTAGTTACGGCCATGATAGCAGTACAAAAGTTTGCATATCCTTTTCTGAACTGGACACATACACATACAAGAAACAATACAAGGTCATTTCCTACTAGGAAGTATGACTTGAATCACACTGGACAGGATTTGTCAAACTGAAATATCAAACTGTAAGCTTCAAACACTGCCTTTTAACATAGATTTGACAACTGGCATCTAAACAGGCAATCAGATTTCATTATGACGTGACTACCAGTGGAAATAAAGTACGTCAATGTACTGAAGTTGGATCAGGTTTTAGGTTTTTATTTTCAAACAGATACGAACTTCAATCAAAGTATGCAAAATGAACAAAAATGTGAAATTTTACTAGACCTGCCTGATATTTGGCTGAATATACTGTAAAGACCACTACAGTGTCACACTAGCTCCCCTCAACTCTTCATGTTCTTCTGTCCAAAAACATTACAGCAAACACTGGAAGTACCTGTAGTAAGTTGACAGCTGGCCTGTGTTCTATTTATGAATCATATGTCTATATTGAGCGGATTATTTTGTCTATCCATTCTGTTTCAAGTCAGGAAACCTATCCTGTATCTCTGCTGAGGAGGTCCATCAAGAGTTCAGGAGTTCATTGTCTACAAATCCCTGACACAGGATGTCATTACAGTCACAAATAAGGGGAGGGGGGGGACATAGCATGAACGCAGTAAAAATAGTAATGAATATAGAGAACATTAACATATGCTTTACACGGGTGGATGGTTCAGGACAAGCAGACAAGCAGACGGTCATTGAGCGATCAGGTTTTTATAAACAAAACTTTGAAACATTTAATATGTACTTTTGAACATAACACACTAGTTCGTTCATATAGGTTATTTCTTGTTGAGGTGACTCAACGCTGTATTTGTAGTCAACTTATTTTTCCTTGCTAGCTTGCAATGTCTCAGCATTCCTAAGATACGGCTTTAGGATCATACATGTTCATCATTACAACAAAAACAAAACCAGTAGCAATCACAATCTCTGTGTTATTAACCCAGTTTTCTGATTGTTTTTGTTTTTTAACCTGATAGGATGTGAAAACGCCAGCATTTCCTCCTGTTGTGGTTACATGTGTGCATAAGAATAGAGTATTACACTGACCTCAAAATAGGATGTTGCCTTTAAGTCAACGAAAATAGATAAGGACACAAATGTCAAAAGTATATCGTCCTGATCTCATTAAAATGGTGTTGCTGAAGGTGATGACCCAGAGGTCACACAAAATAGAAATAAAATAACAAGTCTACCCTGTTGGAGGAAAAATTAACATACACTGAAGTATTATTTCCTTTTTTTTTTAAAAAAAAAAAACAAGAAAAAAAAAAAAAAAACATGTACCACCTCCCTCCTGGAGCCAGTTAAAACAAACAGGTTTGGTCTTTTAACAGAACAAGTCGACTGTAGAGAACAAACTAGCACCTCTGACCTTTCAGTCCGGGCATTATTAACAACATGCCTGTAACATGCCCACAGGTTAATAGTAGGATCATGAATTCTGGCCCAAACTTCATAACCTTATAAGGACACACGATAAAAATTTACAGAATAAGTATACATGTACAAACAATCTAAATTATTCCCAGATTCTAAAAGACATGTTGACATGTTCAGCTAGTCTGGGTCTTTAAAAAGAGTCAGTACACACCATCGTACATAAGCAGCTTTAAATAACATCATACCTCATCATACCAAATCATGATCACAAAATTAAATTTAGCGCAGCTATAGATAGTACAAAGAGTCACATCCAAAATGTACGAGAGACGATGCCCGGGCATGGATTAATGGACTTAATAGGATTTTAATTACAGTTTAATTGAAAGCTAAAACTGAGAAAAACTCTTGAGTAAATAAATCTTCTAAACTATGAACAGAAACTTGGAAACAGATGTCAAGATGCTGTTAAAAAGAAAAGAAAAGAAAAGAAAAGAAAGCAGTTAAAGCAGATGAACGAGTGAGAGAAAAATAAGTAAAATAAAAATGAAATAAAATAAAATAAATCCAAACAAACAAACAACAAAAAAAGCCCTCTAACTTTCACTAGAGAATCTGAATCATTTCTCACTAAACATGTGAAGGCCATTTGACTGACACTTGCAAAACTTTCCAGTGTTTCATACAAAATTCTCCAATAACTTTCATGGACATCCCAATCCAGTGACTATCATACTCCGAAAAGCCCATTGTGTCACAAATTTGTACAAAAGATATCAGATTCTCCATGAGCCATGGACAGAACATTTGAACCCCTGCACTTTCCAGTAATCTCTGTGTAGCAATGCTCAGAACTGATTTCAGGCCTGGACGATTAGTTAATCTTCTAAAGTATAATCTAATGACAGAAGGTGACTCTAATCCATCGTAAGAAGAAGCACTTGGCAACTCAACAGAGCAAACTTTTATCATCAGCCTCGTGTGTTAGAGGTTATTCTGTGAGGCTAAGTGGTGAACAAACAGATAACAGTCTCCAGCAGCTGGCCTCGGTGCTGCTGTCGGGCATCTGGATTGACTTATTGCCTCTCTGGTATTCAAGAACCACTGATCCTCATCACCTACTGCAGGAGTATAAGCTCCTCATCTATTAAACCACACGTCAATGAAAGAGACAGACGAGCTGCAGGAACAGCATGGGACGAGTTTAAATCAGGGCAGGTGTGAGGAGGCACCGGTGGACGTGAAGTTTAACGATTGTCAGATTAATAACAAAACATAGATATTAACTTTTTCTATTATATAGTGTAGTTGTTGTCATGTGCACTTACTGTGTACTCAGCAGCACAATGAATCCCATTTCAATTGCAAGGATGATTCCTGGCTCTCAATTAATCAATCAATCAAATTACGGGTTATTTTTACACAGTATTTTTTTTTAAAACTGTTTTTAGCCATTTTCATGCAAACTTATGTGTCTTTCTATCTTCCTGATGCTATTTTTCCGTCTATGTTGGACCAACACGTATATGGACGGGTTAACAAAAATCTACTCCATCTGATTTCCACTAATTTATCACAATTTTTACAAACATTCCCTAATACAGCAGTCTCTTTCAAATTGGAATCGAAAACGGACTATATTTACTGAGAGTAGAGCAACTTGAAAAAAGAGACCGAAAGCTAAATCCAGAGAGTTTGTGTGTGATTACATGGCAGCAGGCAGGACTTTATTGAGCCAAGAGCACTACAGCATGTAAGAATGTAGCGAAAACTGCCAGTACTTTAACTTCTGATAAGCTATTCGGCCCGTGCTTTCATTTTTGACCCCTTAACTCAGCCAACATTATGAGTCAAGCATGCCTGACATCTCCTTAATGAAATAACCTAAGGTCTTGTTAATAAAACATTCACGCAATCAACTTTGAATAATGATGCATGGGATGTGTTATAAATATATATATATATATATATATATATATATATATATATATATATATATATATATATATATATATATAAATACATTTTAAAAAAATGAAGGATTAAAATACCAAAATACAAAAAAAATCCTTCGCCAATAGTTCCAGAATTGATATGACTTTTTTTTGTCCATGATGACTGGCTTTGAATCTCCATCAGATACTAATTTGTAGGAGTCCTCTATATGAAGACAAAGCACTCGTTCACATGCACATGATGAACAAGTGACAGCCTTCTGTGGGTCAAACTGTATATTTATCACTCTACTCCCTACACACATTTTCTATTCATTCCAACGTAGTTATTGAATAATTTATGGTAGTTACTGAATGAAATGCTTCAAGATGAATAATATGCCAGGAATTTAAGGGGGTTAAGGTTAAAGATTTGTGATTAATAAAAAGGCACATGTGGGAATTCTTGGAAATTCATACACCATATACCCAACTTTAAAAACAGGGCAGCTGCAATTGAAAAAAATCCCAAATGATGAATGAACACAGGGATTCTCATCACTCTTTCTGTTGTGATAACCTTCAACCCTTCAACCCTTCATGGCTTGAACATAATTAGTCAGGTATCAGTAGATCAGCATTATGAGCTGTTACATATAAAGCCTTACAAGAGCAAACATACTTTAGCAATCTAAAGTAATCCAAAATATCAAGCAGCTGCAAACTTCCGTGGAAAAGAGAACACTTTAATACTGATACACAGGGACATTGAGAGGTGTGTAAGACTGCTTTCCTCCATGCCTAGTGCACATTTTATAAAGCACTGCTTCAGCTGTTTAGTGTAAACCAAGGACTCTTAAACCTTTTGCAGTCAGGATCCTTTAAATGTAAGGAAAATTTTATTTTTATTTTTTAAAAGGAAAAATTTATTTAAAAAATTAGGCACATTATTCAAATGTGTAATGTTTATTTGAGCCAGAGATTTTTTTTTCCTGCAATTAAATTATCATTAATGATAGTGTCATATTGGCAAGATTCATAAGCAAAATATCTTTGAAAATGGTGGACTGTTTTTTCCACATTAGAAAACTGCAGATCCCCTGGCTTCCATGAACACAAAATCATGGAATACTTCTGATTGTTTGTTGAGGAGGTCTGAAAGACTTCACATACATTTTTGGGGAATGGATGGTCAAGTCTGCAAACACTAACCCAAAATAACTTGTTTATCTGAGCAGGCTCTCTAATAAACACAAACAAACAGAACTTTTATTCCAGGCTGATGACTCACTGAACATGTGACCATGTCTAGCCAGTCCTGCTTCAGCTGTGGCACTCGTGTGGATTCACCCTCACAGATGATACCAGCCTTAAAACTGCCTTAAAGCTGCTTATGATGAGGCAGACACAGACAAGGTTATGTGTGGTACCTTTGAGAAAGGCCTAGCAAAGAATTTCCAGAGGACAAAGAGTCGGAAAAAAAGAAAGAGAAGGGGTGTGTCACTGCAAAGAGAGAGCAGGGCACCAAACTAATAAAACGAATAGAAATCCCAAGAGAGAATTGTGCGTACCAAGACGGAGAGTCAGAGCAGAGGAGAAACGGAAAAAGGCTTTGGGAAAAGGCTAAGTTTAGGGTGACTGAAGTACCCAGTCAATAGCTGGGAATTAAAGAAAGAAGAACATGAAATCCAGGGAAACACGCACAAACAATATCAACCGTGTGCTCCATTTCTGACAAATGTCTAAGTTGGGAAAACAAGACAAATTCAGACTGTTAGCAGTCTCCATGTATGGCTTCACATGCTCTCACACACACAAAAAGCCTCCAATAAGCTGGCATGACTTTGCTAAATTGCCCTCATCCCTGAGGACTGACTGAACTAGACAGTGCAGCAAAGCAAAACCACAAACTTCAGAGGTCCATATCAGCAAGACAACAAATCCATCACAGCCTCTTACTACTACAAAAGCACCTAATGCACGGAGCCAGATGAGTCCTGGAAACATGGATGTGCCACAAGAAAACACAAGCCTCAAGGGAAGAACGGTATCAGATAAGCATCAGCGGCCCTGAGTGGCTCATTGTAAGGATTCTTGAATAATTACCCTCTTTAACAAAAATGCCGTGGCGGATTCATTACATTCTCAGAAGTCAGAAGGTGTTGATTAATTTTCTATAACAGCAGCTCTGACAATCGTGCCATCTGTAATGCAAATCACAGGTTTATATTAATGCGCTCGTTGTGATACGTTATCGTCTCTGTGGTAACAGCTCATTCACAGGACCCTGTACGGTGGAACTGCTACACAATCTAAGCCTAACAATAAATTAACGAAAATGGTTTATTTAACAAAGAAAAAAAAACTTTTCTGTAAGGAAAGTCTTTTCCTTTTCTGCTATGGGGAAGTGTCCAGAACAGAGGAATTTGCACTTTCTGGTTTCTCTTTGCCTCATTAAGTGACAGAATGACTGTTCATAGCTGCTATAACATAAGCGATAACAGGAACTAACGTGCTTTGTGGACATTCCGCAACATATAAGTGACATAAACGGATAAATGTACGGATGTTGTTCTTTAATAAATAAAAATACTTAATTGTCGTCAGATTGGTATAGTAAAAGATTATATTAGAAATATATTAAGAAAATATTATAAAAATAAGATTCTTTTCCTATAACAGTATGCCCTGTTGTGTATTATTCCTAACATAATTTACAAAAGTGGACGCAAACAGTTTAAGGCTTTTCTATCCATCTCATGTAAACACATTTTCTTGTATAGATTATGCTATAGCATAATATAAGTATAATTAAGTATAAGAATATAAATTTACATGTCCATCTTAGACAGCTAACATATTACAAAATGCACATGCAGAAATGAGAAAAAGATCAAACAAATTTTAAAAATATAACAGTGACAGAAAGGATTGCCTGATTTCGTGCCAATCGGCAACATCCTCCTTCATTCATCGTTAACTTCAGAACCACTGAACGTCATTGGAGCTGTAATTCTGCACTGAAACTTCAGTGTTCAGCTCTATTCAGCACTCGCACATAACTGTGGGCAGAAATAGAAGTGCAGTGCCCTGTGGGATGACCCATCTGCGGCATGGCATTTCCTGTTAGCCACTTTAAATGATATTGTTCTGCTTGGAGAGAATTTCAGAGGGAACAGTTCAGCAAAATGCTTGTGCTACTGTTTGGTCGCTTCGGTTTTACCTCATTTACATGTTGTGCATTGAATTTTCATATTCTCTGAAAATGCTGGGCAAATGGAGCCAGATCCAAATTGCCTTGATCCCTCACACATAGATCTACTTAATATGATAAGTAATGATAATATGCGGTTTGAAACGTAGCGTGCTGGCTGCATTATACATTTTATTATGATGATACTTTCCAGTGAAAATCATTATGAAAAGCAGCCTCACCGCTTCAGAGTCCCCAGTTAAATCCTCAAATTGAGTTATTGTCTGGACGTATGTAGATTTTTCTGATCTCTCCATGTCTATGTGGGTTTCCTCTGGGTTCTCCAGTTACCTCCCAAAGATGGACTGGAGACTATAAATTGTCGGTAGGTGTGAACAAGTGTGTGAATGTGTCTATGAGGTGCTCTGAGATGGATCTAGGCTGCAGCTCTACTTCAGGCCCAGTTTTCCCGGGATAGGCTCCGTATCCACCGTGACTGTGACCAGGATAAAGAATTTACTGAAGATGAATAAAAGAATGAATATGATTACAGTGTAAATGGTGCGTCAGGATGTCACCTCTGAACAATGAAACTGCACTAGCTACATATTTCATATTTTCCTAGTGTTGCTGCAAATCCTCACAGTCTGAAATCCACAACAAAACTAAGCTGATTTTCACAATATAGGCCCTGCTTGTGTTTGTGTTCATATTTCCTGTGACTCAAAGGAAATGAATGCAGGGTCACAGAGCAGTCTCAATACAGGGCACTCATCCTCTTTAACTGGTCCAAACAGACACTCATTCTTATTCAGACACCAGACCTGAACACACACCTCAAAACAACTGCATTTAATAAAAGGGAAATGAACGACACTACTCTGTAATCCACTGTGTGGACATGTCCCAAAAAAGTCCCTAGAAAACACTTTCACTTTCCGACAAATAGATATGATTGCATTTTGACTGGGAACAGGATCCTGAATCAGCATGTTATAACAGGAAGAGACAGACAGATAAATACAGAAATACAGCTATCCAGAATAGGAAAGTTTCTTCATTCTCACCAAACACACACACAAACACACACACACACACACACACACACACAGTATAGCATTAACTAAGCCACAGTGTCCTTGAAGCCAAGCCCTGATGTCTATAATCTGTCCTAAAATTATGTGGCCTCCTAGAAGACTACATGTCCATTTCCAATAATTCAGAATCTAAGGATGAGAAGAGGATTCTGTCAGTTTTTACTCAAATTCGCCAAATAACACCAACAGAACACTATAACATGTTCTAGAATGGTGATCACCTGAGCTCCTGGTCACAGCATGTTCTAAAATGGTGATCACCTGACCTCCTGGTCACAGCATGCTCTAGAATGGTGATCACCTGACCTTCTGGTCGCAGCATGTTCTAGAATGGTGACCACCTGACCTCCTGGTCGCAGCATGTTCTAGAATGGTGACCACCTGACCTCCTGGTCGCAGCATGCTCTAGAATGACGACCACCTAACGTCCTGGTCGCAGCATGTTCTAGAATGACGACCACCTGACCTCCTGGTCGCAGCATGTTCTAGAATGGTGACCACCTGACCTCCTGGTCGCAGCATGTTCTAGAATGGTGATCACCTGACCTCCTGGTCACAGCATGTTCTAGAATGATGACCACCTAACCTCCTGGTCACAGCATGCTCTAGAATGACCACCTAGCCTCCTGGTCACAGCATGTTCTAGAATGATGAACACCTAACCTCCTGGTCGCAGCATGTTCTAGAATGATGACCACCTAACCTCCTGGTCGCAGCATGTTATAGAATGGTGATCACCTGACCTCCTGGTCGCTGCATGTTCTAGAATGATGAACACCTGACTTCTTGGTTACAGTGTGTCCTAGAAGGGAGGCTGCTGATTTGAGACAGTGTGTATACATTTTGGTCATGCTGAGGACACAACAGGAGGTAAAAACACTCTTGAGGACTTGAAGACTTGAGAAGAAGCTGAATTATTGTGAGGACAGTAAGAATTATATGACGGAAACACCACAGTACTAACACAGAAAACACTACACTGCCAAATGCCGAAAACAGCAATGAAGAAAACCATGAAACATGACTCATGTTCTATTTCTACATATAGGATGATGACATACAGCCATAAGAATGTTTTCCATAGACTTTCCCCTAACGACGACTCAGGAGTTACGGCAGGCCATTAAAGCAAGTTTCATGGGTAAAAGACTTTTGATGGATGAAAATACAAGCATGATTTTTAAAAGCATCAAGCATCTATGATGAAGACATTTCATCTGGATTATAGAGATTAAAAATTTTGAAAAAAAAGCATAAAGTTGCATAAAGAATTGATTAATGATTGCTTCACAGCTTAGAATCATTATGTAGACACAAAATCAGATCTAAACTGAATCAAATGATCCTAGAGATTCACATCATTGTACTACAAAAACTAAATGTCTTGCAGATTAATATTAACATTTGTTACTATAATAGCTGTGTGCCAGTGATGTATACTACATTCATCTTCAGGATCCGCTTTATCCTCAGGATCAGGGTCACGGTTGATCCAGTGCCTCTAGATTTTACACAGAATGGTGAAAATTAAAGAAGAAAAAAAACCTTCTTTTGAGTGGAGGGTCTGCAGGCTGATACACTTTGTTGATGAGAGAGATCAGAGGAGAATGACCATTCTGGTTTGAGTTAACAGAAATCTATAGAAACTCAAATAATCACTCTTTCCAACCGTGGTGAGCAGAAAAGCATATCAGAACATACAACACAACACATCAAACCTTTAGGTTGATGGGCTACAAGAGCAGAAGACTACATCAGGTTGGGGGTGGGGGGTGGGGGGGGGTCCTATTAAAGTATTTGTTCAATTATTAAGGCAACAAGATCTAAATCAGGGGTGGGACTAAACACTTGCTTACAAATGTAACAATAAAAAAAAAAAAACTACATACTGGACTGCAATACAGTTTCAGTCTCAAACAACATACAAAGCATGATTCATCTCTTAGTAATAAACATTTCATCCAGTGAAAAGGCGCTGCCACAATATATATTTAAAAGGGAGCAGTAAATGTGAGGGTGTCACTTTGTAGCTTACTATAAATAAAACAATAGCAGTCACAGTGAAGCAGTATGCCCAGAGCAAAGGCATGCGTCTTATAGGTGAACTAATTCCTCGATTCTCGTATGTGGGCGGTCTATTTATCCTCTAGTGGCAAAAACAAATAGGTCGATGAACTGGTCGGTCTTGTTAAGGTATGCATTTTCTAACACAATGTGCAAGGGTGGGGATGAGCTTTCAGTGCAGAAACAATTCTTTCTTAGACAAAATCAGCCACAGTAACTACTAGCTTAAAAAAAAAAACTCGTTAGTGTGTCATAAAGCTAGTTACAGCACGTACAATCACTGAACAAACACACTGTTCAATCACAGATGTTAAAGATGTGTGCTGCAAAATTATTAGAACCCCTATAGTCTTTTTTTTTTTTTTTTTTTTTTTTTATAAACTGTTCCACATGCTTACTCAGATTACATGTAAATCTCAATATTAATCACAATTCTGGCAGGCAGTGTGATATTTATTCAGTATTATATGGAACTATTCTAATAATTATATGGTGTTAGTTTAATGATTCTAGCACAGTAATTTATTCAAAATGCAATTTCACAGTACTGCCCTAATGAGTCCTATGAATAGACAAGATCAAGCTGGGGGAAAATACTTATCAGGATGGTACAAGTTCTCTAATGTGCTATTTCGAAAGTAGCTGTGAAGACTAACATACATAGCATCTGTGATGACTATTGTGCACATGATCTAGTCAGTGTTTCTGAAATTTTTACCTGCAACAGAAACTGTTAAGTCATTTTGCACACACTAGCCTCATCTTCCCAATCCCGGTGCCTATTTGCTTGGTGTTATAAGCAACCAGTAGACAACAGAGACTATTAATATCTACAACCGTACAAGACAGACTATTTATGATGCTTTAGAGATTACAGATCAAGGCTGTGCTGTGGAACAAGACACCAAACCCGCCAGTCATACCAGTAACTAAAAGAGACATGGATTAAATATTTCAAACTGTTAGAGTTCAGAGATAAAAGGCACAATGCTTGCATCGGAACTCCTCGTAAAACGTATTCTGTGCATTCTGTCAAAAGATAGAATTTGTGTCCTAGCAAAAGAAAAAAACAACACCACACACCTACAAACCAAGTCACCCTCAAACACGGCACGCCAGAGGGAACCTGCAAGAAGTGACACATTTAACACTGAAATGCCAGCCAGCCCTGACCGTCCAATATGATTTCTTCTAGGCCACCATGGAGACCATGACCACATAAGCACCAAATGCTCAGACGGGCTATTTTAGAAAATACAGTTCGAATATGCAACTTTAACTGCAAATTCAGTTATACATTTAAAAGGGTTTTAGAACCCATCTTTACAGCTTTTCGAGTACTATGAAAGGTCACATCATCTGAAATGGTGTTTAGAGGCTTCATTAGATTACATGAGGCACACTCAGGTGATCTTTTCCTGCTGGCAAGAAAATGCTTCCTAAAGACAAGCCATCAGGTCCGGTCTCCCATTTTTCTCCCAAATTTGGTTGTTTGCCACCTCCCCCCACTAACTCTCCCTGATCATATGACAGCTACCAACCGGGGAAGGTGAAGGCTAGAACATGTGTTGTCCAAGATACATGCCGCTAACCTCTACATCTTTTAGAAATGCTGCTCATGCTGCATCACAGGGCAGCATAAAACACTTGCAGGAAAGCGCAGTCAACCCTCTTCCGCATACATGAGCTCACAGACACTGATGATTGGCTATTGTTGCTCTGATTAACGGGGAAGAGAATTGGGACCAAGCATTGGCTTTTAGGCCATTTTAGCATCTGAGCAATGTTGGTATTCTGGTATAAATTCATACATTTAAAATCTATATCCTGAATTTATATATTTCTGTAAAGCTGCTTTGGGACAATGTCCATTGTTAAAAGCGCTATAGAAATAAAACTGAATTGAATTGAATTGAATTTTGGTATTTGGTATCTAGGTTTATTTTAATCAATCTGACTGGTGCTCAGGTATTTAGATTTGCATAGGTCTTAGACCCTGTTTACAATGAAAAAAAAAAATGCAATTTTGAGATTTAATTATTCAAGTGCAACTCATCAATCTTATCCAATCCAGTTACAAAACACACAAAACAATTAGGTGTAAACAGGGTCTTCCACTTACTCTGCTATACTGAGTTCTGACATTCATTCATTTTCAGTAAGCACTTAATCCTGGTCAGGGCCCAGTGGATCCAGAGCCTAGCCTACAACATGGATGCGACACCTAGCCCTGACATGTACAAACCATTATCTTTATACTACACTCAGTACAAATAAGACCTTTTCTTAATGACCATGATCACTTCACCAGCTCACGAGATGCTACGTGCAGCTGACGAATTCAGGATGGATTTGAAGGGTAATATGAGAGAAAAACCAAAAAAGGGATTTCATATAAATATATTTTTGACCACAATCCCTTGGGAGCTTCTTGAATAGAAAACTCTTAACTCCAGTGGAAAGACATGGATCTTTTTTTCTTTTTGCCGTCTCAGCACTGCCTGAGAAGGTCTTCCCAAAAAAAAAAAAAAAATTCTGGCCAGACCTTTTTTCCTTTTTCTTTCTGCAGATGGCACAGAAGTTAGAAAAGAAGACATTCTTACCCAGGATGGAGTGGACACGCACTGACAGCTGGGTTCGGAGGATCAAAATGGGCTTTTTTCCAATGCTGCAAACAGAGAGACAGAAATGGTACAGGATGAACAGGCAGTCATTTGCGGGTCATTTGATAGCCAAATACTTTAGAGACTTTTAGGGAGGACTGAGCTTATTCACTGCTTATGTCAGCACTGCAGTACTGAATCGTCTCCAACACACTCAAACCCGATGCAGACATTTAAAATGGAGTGTTAATGCAGACGGATGGATGGATGACGTGAAACCGTTACATGATAACTATCCCACACACGTGCTCAGTGGAGGTGGTCAACATGGGTATTAGGATTCGGAAAGTCAGACTGAGGAGAAACATGGGACAGACATGGAAACTATGCTGCATGATGGGCAGCTGCTAAAATCAGAGCAGTTTATGGCTTGGAATTTCTTAAAGATGTTGAATGTTGCCAAAAAATAAATAAAAATACACAGAGCAAATTACAGTCTTGTTTTTCGCATGTTATTTCAAATGACGCTTTTCAGGACTGGCTCTCCTTACACAGCATGGAACCTGATGGAGTTCCAACTGTGACCACATGCTTGCTGGGGTGAAAACACACACACACACACACACACACACACACACTAGCTTCATGACCTTATAAAACTAAGACTAGCCTGTAACTGATCACTACATGCATACAGACTGGGAAAATAGTGCTCATGAAAAACCAACTCTCCCCACCCCCCATTAGGGTTTTCCTTCTTCACCAATGCCTGCGATTACGTCATTTTCAGAGATTTTTTTTTTCTTCGTTGGCTACTATGTTTGCTTTCTCAGCATAACTGCATGGTCCCTGCTTCACTATCTCAGCGGAAAATTAATTCATTGGTTTATGTAAGATATGCACGATACACACCGACAGTCTCCCCCAGGAACAGGACCACATGCGGCCAGAAAATAAAGTGTCTTTTTGCCGGTAAGAGAGTGTACAAAAGCTAGGACACATTCAAATCATGTCAAGCTTGTACATATTATAGCATTTTCACCACTGAATGAGTTTTATTTTTATGAACCGATTCATAAAATCAAACTGCTGGTAACCTATGTAGTACATTAATAATCATAATTCAGGTAGGCAGGAATTGGTTTTATTGTGTACCAGATGAAACAAGAAACATCTGAGCAACAGAGAATCAAGAGAATGTAGGAGAGAGCAAGACCGAGCATGAAAGCGCCTGCAATGCTGTATGCAAATCGATAGTCAGGATCCTGTCAAGTTCTCATTATTATACTCCATGAGTGACTTGTATTTAAAAACTGAACTGCTTACACAAATTAACACTACACTATTAAGGTGAACATGACTTTTGTATTCCTCAAGTAGGAAATGTTTCTGGAGCAACCTAGGATGTCAACCAATGATGTCATCAGTAGTCTCTGGCTTCTCCCACACCTTTTAAAGATATTGTGTAGCTCAGAATTACTGTTCATAAAATAAAGTTAAATCGTTCGTCATAAAATATTGAATGCAGGTGACCAGTTCGGCCCCAAAAAAGCCCTCTTTATACACAGCTAGCTAACTATAGAATATGAGGGCGAGTCAAATGAAAACATTATTAATTTTTTTTTTTTAAATTTGCATTTATTTAATTAATTTGCGTTTATTGCAAATAGGCATCACAAAAATGTATCAGGTTTAAAGTAGCAGCAGATGTGGCTATTGAGAACAATGGACCAGTGATAAATGTTCTCACTTTAGCAACTTCAAATGTAATTAACTCTTTCTCTAAATTATGTTGCACTTTTAAGGACTTCACTTGATTCAACCTCAAACATAGGATGAACGTGTAGCTTGAATATTTTCGATTAGGGGGTTTGTTAAAATTTTAGGAACTCATATGGCAGATACGTAATGCTTTATGACTTGAACTTTCTACCATTTTTCAACAACCTCAGCTAGTTATACATACAAAGTACATATGGGGTTTGGGCTTAAATGGATTCTGACTGATGTATCTAGGTGCCATTTTTAAGACTCAGGAGTATGTTAGATGGCAGCAAGAGGTTAAAAAAAAAGCATTGACCCAGAAACTTGTTCTATTTGATGAAATCACATTCACCCCACTAATTATTTTGAGCTGTCGAATCATTACTCAAGCCTATTTAGCTTAAAAAAACATTAAAACACACAACTGCTTCCTGTGGTTCAAGTCCTCTGAACTTTATTACTATTTCTTTCCAAGTCTATCCAACATGACGCAAGTGAAAGTGTTACTGATAACGAAACCATAGTAGTTGATAAATATTAAAGATAGGTTAGTGATTCAAATTAAACAATGTTTAACTATTGCTGTTAATAAAAAGTGAAATGGTGGGACTATCTACTGAATATATATATATATATATATATATATATATATATATATATATATATATATATATATATATATATATATATATATATATATATATATATATATAGTATATAAAGTATATAAATATTGACAATGTCAAATTGACCACAGGTACCAAGCTACCAACTGTATCACAGGAAACCCCAATAGGAGTCCCTTTCATTAAAAAACAAAACAAAACAAAAAACACACTGTACCGCAATCACCCTGCCATGTTACATGAATGAGGGCGAGACATGTGGTCCACTCCCACTTCCTGCCCTTAGCCAAGATCTCATACCAGGAAAGTGTGAGCATGAGTGTATAAGTCATGCATGTGTGTGTGTGTGTGTGTGTGTGTGTGTGTGTGTGTGTGTGTGCGCGTGTGTGTGTGTGTTTGGGTGAGCGTCAGAAGTGCCATGGCCATTATGAGCCCATTTGGTCCATCTCTCAGTTTTGTTACTTAACCCTGTAAAGCCCAATCCTTTCCTAACTGCTTCATAGATATGACAAAACAAAAAAGGCACATTGAAAAGGAAAACTAAGAAGCAGTGAAGTGGGAAAAAAAAAACAAAAGCACCAGAACTGGAGAAAGTACAAGGCTGAGGGAGAGAGAGAGAAAGTCAAGCTCCCACCCAAGTTATTATGGTGCATTGTATTAAATGGCTTGATAGATATTTAATACCATTATCATACTTTACATAAGTTAATACATTCCTCTTAAGTGAATGCATTTTTTAACCAGGAAATGCAATCAGTTACGATGGCAATGCATTTGAAAAGTAAGAAATCAGCAGTAAGCAATTTTCCTTAAAATAGAGACGTGACACAGTTTCCTGTGATTCATGTTAGTGGATGAGTGGTTGAGAATTTTGCAATGACTAACGGGATTGATATGGAATTAGGAAACACAGTAATAAGGATTTTTGAACAGGATGTACATTCATTATATAAAAGCTGGTTTAACAATACAGACACTTTAATCTTTATGTAAATATATAGGATTAAACATATCATTTTCACAAGGTTATAACTGTTTGTTCGAATTTTATTTTGCCAGCTTGATGAAAATGCAGCTAGTGAAGACTTACGCCAAATCATCGTAGAACTGCTCCAGTTCATCCTTCTGCTCTGCCAGTGAGGACTCCAGATCCAGGTAGTTTCCATTAGGAGCCACCTGCAGTGCACACTCTTCTAACTGAGGGGTGGAGAAAAGAGACGTCAAAGCCAAACACGTGCATAGGCACAACACACACACACACACACACTTTTTATGATTTCCTATATTTTGACAGTGCATCTTTTGCACCACCCTTTGCTTCTGCATTACTAAACTATCAATATGACACCTGTATCTTATACAATGAAATGCATGGCATTATAGTTGGAATATTTTGCAAACAGTGAAAGTCTTTGGACTGAATACATGCCAAAAATATTATTACAAAAGGTCATTCAAAAGGCCATTAAGATACTTAAAAAATGCTATTTAGTCCACACCACAAATGCATTCCCATAGCTGCGCTATAATATCTTAATCAGGAATGATGGAAACTCTTCCTGGCTATCATTATCCAGTCCAAACAGTCACTGGAGGGACAGAGAAGAGATTCCTCAGTCTTATCTGACTGCATTTCCCATGCTGTACGACAACACTGCCACGTTCGCCGTAATAATGAGGATGATTGAAGCTGTTTCTGCTGCCCTTATCTGCTGCTTACAGATCCCACCCTTTCCTGAAGGCTCAAGCCCATACACACAAACACAAACACAAGCCCAAGAAATGTGTGCAAGTTACTGTAGACCTCTTCCATGTTGTGTTGAAGTTCTATATCCCTTAGCCTTGTTTTTTGGTTTTCTTCAATTTCAACAACATTCTTAAAAGCCATTAACATCTTAAAGGCCATTGAAGTGGAAAACATATGTCTGACTTAAACTTGAGGGGTACTCAGGCACTCCCTCGTTTTTTTTTTTTTGTTTGTTTGTTTGTTTTTTTGTTGTTTTAAAAGTATAATGCTTTAGTGTAATGCTTGGAATAATGGTACATACAGTTTCACACTACTTCACAGAGAACTACCTTCATTTGAAAGCTGTAAAAGATTTTTTTTTCTTCAGTTAGTGCAATTGTAATTTGCTGTGTATGTAAGCTTACACTCTGAGAAGCAAATGTACCAAACTGTACCATTCCTTTGCTGGGGTGGTACCTTCAAGTGTACGTCTTCTGCACCTTCAGTATGTATCTGTCTCTTAGCAACATAGATACCATGTACCTTGAAGAAAAGTGATTTAAGGTACATAATTAGACCTTAACTACCTTTTAGAGTAAAGCTATACAAACCTTTCAAGGTGAAAGATACATACTAAAGGTACAAGCAGTGGGCGCTTGATCGAGCGTACTACCACAGTTTACAGTTTAGTACCCTTCTTTCTGAGTGTAAAAGTGATCATGACAACAAAGTGTTCAACTTTCCGAGTTCAATGGCTTTACCAGATCAAGAACCAAAATATTGTGACATTATTCATTTAATACAAAACAAAAAAAAAAATGAAAGAAATTCATTTACACCCCCAGGACCAATGCTGAACTACTTATTGTTTACCAATTATTCAACTACTATTGAAGTGTTGGAGCTGTGTTTTTAAAACCAGATGTTGAGACTCCACCTGGGAAATGGGACCTTTCCAGAAGTTTTGACACCCACAAAAAAATTGGGTCTTCCTCAACCCTAACTCCATTTAACGCCTGCTGGTAGCAAACACCTCTTTTTATTAGGATAAATAAGAACTCAAGAGGTCATTCAATGTAAATCACCTGCAAATCCAAAACAAACCGACCCTGCTTTAGCAAGTGTAGGAATGGAAACCACAGACTACCCTGATGAAAAAAAAAACAAAAAAACAAACAAACAAAAAAACAATAGTAAGCCTCGCAGAATTTGTAATGATTTTAATGGCTATAATGGGAATCGTATTGGTTTGAATGGAAACTGTAAGAGTCCCTGTGGGTCTCTACTGGTAATTTGTTGCCTTTTATTGGTGGCATGTTATGTCTAGTGGATACCATTAAGGACCAATAATGGTCATGGCAGTGGTTTTAATGGTTAGCGGATAGCTGGTATTTGGTAATGGTATTTGTAATGGAAACCATTAGAATTTCTGTGATGGATTCTATTGTTTTTTTCAGCAGGGAATGGAAACCATAAACTACATAAAAGCCTCAGTGAAACTTTTAACAGGTTGTAGTTTCTCACAGAATACCTAAAAATCGAGAGAGAGAGAGAGAGAGAGAGAGAGAGAGGTCAGGTTTACCTTCAGAGGAGCTTGGAGCTGTTTCTGGACGCCGGCGATCTGCAAGTTCAGCGGCACCAGCTCGTTAAATTCGTACTGAGGAGGTCTCCGAGGCTCGGGGAAATTAGTACAAACGAACGGATCCGTGTCCTCAAGATACTGAACTCTACACGTTATAATCGCCATGTCTGAGGCTTGGAGAAGAGAGGTACAGGTACAGCGACTCGGCTTTGTGTTTAACAACGAGCCCTACAACCACAGCGCCGAATTACAACTCCATCAACACCCAGAGCTGCTCGTGCAGCCTTGAAGGGAAACTCCACGTAATGACACTGACAAACACTCACTGTGGCACCAGCGTGTAACACACAGCGACACAAGACTCAGCTTAAACGCTTAAACACGGCTATAAAATGGAAAGAGCGCCGCCCATTTGTCTCATTAAAGTGCCAGGACGCCTCAGTTTAAATCCCACCTGACAGAAAACCTCAAATCCTGATAGTTTTCACTTACAACGTGCCACACATGCAGGGTGCCATTACATAGTAGCCTATACAGTGTACTTAACTGTCCAATATAGGGTTGAGATTCAGTAAATGTAGCCTATACACGAGCTGCAGGTTTCATTGTGAACTGAAGGGGCGCTGCTCCAGTCAGTGGCCTATTTAATACACACTTACCATACAGGTGCACATTGTAGGTATACAGTTACATACTATATTGTAATCCACAGGTTCCCAGTCCTGCCCTGCTGAAAAGCACGCGCACACACACACACACACACACACACACACACACACAAAAAAAAAAACAATAGAAACCATCACAGAAATCCTAATGATTTCCACGACAAATAACATTAGAAACCATCAGTTGTTACCATTATTGATCCTTAATGGTATCCAACCCTCAGTGCAGATTTCATCTCCAACCAAACTCTAACACTCCTTTTTTTAGTTGATCAAGAACTTCTTAAGGTAATGATTAGATGGTCAGGTGGGCATGATTATGTCTTCAGGAAGGTAGATCTCCAGGAACAGGGTTGGTGACCACTGCTGCTCTAGACATAACATGCCACCAACAGAAGGCAGCAAATGACCAGTAGACCATTACAGCTTCCATTAAAACCAATACAATTCCCATTATAACTAATACAAATTCTATGAGGCTTTCTATTGTTTTTTTTTTCATCAGGGTAGTCTGTGGTTTCCATTCCTACACTTGCTAGAGCAGGGACAGTGTGTTTTGGATTTGCAGGTGATTTACATTCACTGAATGACCTTTTGGGTTCTTATTTATCCTAACAATTCTCATTTATAACCATTGAAACCATTACAAGTTCTATGAGAGCTTCTACTGTTTTTTTCAGCAAGGTGGTCATGGAGAACCCGTTGTCGTTTTCCGTGCTCTAACATACCTGGTAAGTTAAATCAGGTGGATTATAAAGGAAAGGACCTCTACTAACCAGGTATTCTTTTTGGACGTGGACTATTCCAACAGAGTGATATGTTAGTGGTATAGTAGTGTGAGTATTATGCACAGCAGCAAATATTGTTATTGGAAAGTTAGACACTATAAAAAATACAGGGATGAACACAAATGTACATTGTGTAATATTGTAATGTACATTGAACAGTATGACAAAGAGGCATGTATTGACAAGACCATGTATGTATAATGTATAACTTAATTTATCTTCTTTAACTCCTTCATCCTTGTCAGGGTTGCGGTGGATCCAACTGAAGTCCTAATCCAATAAATTCTCGGTTCGCAATTAAATTCCTGCTTCAATGACTATGTTTACATGCACATCAAATCCCGTTTAAGGTCGAGATTCGGGTTGCAGCCATATTCCGAATACGATATTTACAGTATCTCACCGAAATGAGTACACCCCTCACATTTTTGTAAATATTTTATTATGTCTTTTCACGGGACAACACTGATGAAATGACACTTTACACTGTATAACAGTGTAAATTTGCTGTCCCCTCAAAATAACTCAACACACAGCCATTAATGTTTAAACCGCTGGCAACAAAAGTGAGTACACCCCTAAGTGAAAATGTCCAAATTGGGCCCAATTAGCCATTTTCCCTCCCCGGTGTCATGTGACTCGTTAGTGTTACAAGGTCTCAGGTGTGAATGGGGAGCAGGTGTGTTAAGTTTGGTATTATCGCTCTCACACTCTCTCATACTGGTCACTGGAAGTTCAACATGGCACCTCGTGGCAAAGAACTCTCTGAGGATCTGAAAAAAAGAATTGTTGCTCTACATAAAGATGTCCTAGACTATAATAAGATTGCCAACACCCTGAAACTGAGCTGCAGCACGGTGGCCAAGACCATACAGTGGTTTAACAGGACAGGTTCCACTCAGAACAGGCCTCGCCATGGTCGACCAAAGAAGTTGAGTGCACGTGCTCAGCATCATATCCAGAGGTTGGCTTTGCAGAATAGACGTATGAGTGCTGCCAGCATTGCTGCAGAGGTTGAAGGGGTGGGGGTTCAGCCTGTCAGTGCTCAGACCATACGCCACACACTGCATCAAATTGGTCTGCATGGCTGTTGTCCCAGAAGGAAGCCTCTTCTAAAGATGATGCAAAAGAAAGCCTGCAAACAGTTTGCTGAAGACAAGCAGACTAAGGACATGGATTACTGGAACCATGTCCTGTGGTCTAATGAGACCAAGATAAACTTATTTAGTTCAGATGGTGTCAAGCGTGTGTGGCGGCAACCAGATGAGGAGTACAAAGACAAGTGTGTCTTGCCTACAGTCAAGCATGGTGGTGGGAGTGTCATGGTCTGGGGCTGCATGAGTGCTGCTGGCACTGGGGAGTGTACTGTGACATTTACTGTGACATACTGAAGCAGAGCATGATCCCCTCCCTTCGGAAACTGGGCCACAGGGCAGTATTTCAACATGATAACGACCCCAAACACACCTCCAAGACGACCACTGCCTTGCTAAAGAAGCTGAGGGTAAAGGTGATGGACTGGCCAAGCATGTCTCCAGACCTAAACCCTATTGAGCATCTGTGGGGCATCCTCAAACGGAAGGTGGAGGAGCGCAAGGTCTCTAACATCCACCAGCTCTGTGATGTCCTCATGGAGGAGTGGAAGAGGACTCCAATGGCAACCTGTGAAGCTCTGGTGAACTCCATGCCCAGCAGGGTTAAGGCAGTGCTGGAAAATAATGGTGGCCACACAAAATATTGACACTTTGGCCCAATTTGGACATTTTCACTTAGGGGTGTACTCACTTTTGTTGCCAGCGGTTTAGACATTAATGGCTGTGTGTTGAGTTATTTTGAGGGGACAGCAAATTTACACTGTTATACAAGCTGTACACTCACTACTTTATATTGTAGCAAAGTGTCATTTCGTCAGTGTTGTCCCATGAAAAGATATAATAGAATATTTACAAAAATGTGAGGGGTGTACTCACTTTTGTGAGATACTGTATATGCGTACAGGCATGGGATATTCCTGTATACATGGTTGTGCACTTTTCCTTTCCTGCTGTTATTTCCCAGGAGATTGAAGATGCTGCCGTTGCTACCCACAATTCCTTGCGGATTAAGCATGCACATATACAGTATCTCATTTCAGTGGATTTTCTGAATAAGATGTTTACAAGCAACACATTTCCGATTTAAAGTCATATTGCAAGGGTGGCAATCAGAATATTGTCTTAATCTGAATCGGGCAATCAGATTGCGGCGTTTACATGACTCAATACTATTTAGAATATTGCCAAATTCCAGTTAATATCGGAATAAAATTAAGTAGACTGGTTCATAATTTGGGTCAAATTATGTATAACACTTCACTGTTAACAGTACATACATACACATTTCTGTGTCTATACATCATTCAAAATGCATTTCATTTCAGTGTGCTGATTTATTTAGCAGTCCATTTTGTTTTTATTAATCACTGACGTAGCTGAAGTTGAAAAATATAAAACAGTATGTTCAAAATCCTATATCATCCATTCTGTAAACAAGCATCAGGATCACTGACACATCTGTAGCTACAATTCAGTTTTTATTTTGCTTCATTTTTTTTTTAGAACTGCTGCACAGAGCCTCTTCCTACCTTGAGCAAAATGTTCCTTAACACACAATAATTTTAAAAAATGTATTTGTTTTTCCTTGCCAAATTTCTTTACAATCCATTATTAAGGTAGAGTTGGAGAAATTATACCTTTTATCATTATGCTGGTTAAGTCAGTCATTCTATTGGTAACTGCAAACACTGCTTTAGAAAAAAACAACAACCCCTGCCTGTTATAATATAATTCATGGCTGATTAATATTTCACATACATACTGATGTTCTATAACATCAACTATTAAGTAATTTTGCAGCTCATTAAATACCCTTCAAATACCATATAAAAGCCTTCTGTATTAGAAAAATGACATTCCAACACATTCATTCTCTGTTCATTAGCTTTAAAACAAAGCTTAGAGCTTATCAGAGTCAACATATTCCTGTTTCCAAAGCAATGTTTATAGACCGCCAACACAATGACATCATCCCTTTCCTACCATGTACATAAGACTATAGACACTGACATAGCACCATGACAAGTGATGTCTGAAATCACAGTACAAAAAGGAGAGCAGACACTATGGGCGGATTGATGCAGCACTCCCAGTGTTCTCAGCTTCCGTTCTGGGTTGCCTGGAGATACTCGTTGTACAGCTTTTCCTGAGCTTCGTAAAGCTTGCGAAGCTTTTTGGCCTGTCCCTTGCTAAGCTCCTTCCCTTCTGCGTCATGTGTAGGGAAACCCTGTGCATTAAAATACAGATAGATACACCATAAGCAAATTTAAACACGTTTAATTCCCAAATGTACAAGAAAGAGAGAACTTTGCTATGTTACCGTGTCATCAAAGCTGGAGTACTTGTCAGTTTCTGAGCGGAACATCTCGCTAGGTGGAATCTTCATCTTTGCAAGTTTAGCCATCTATAAGAGGGAAGGAGTAAAGACAAAATTACCTTTTGTGGCATAGGTCTTTTATCCAAACGTTGGTGACGTAGATCATCTACCCAAACGTTGGTGACGTAGACCATCTACCCAAACGTTGGTGACGTAGATCATCTACCCAAACGCTGGTGACGTAGATCATCTACCCAAACGTTGGTGACGTAGACCATCTACCCAAACGCTGGTGACGTAGATCATCTACCCAAACGCTGGTGACGTAGATCATCTACCCAAACGCTGGTGACGTAGATCATCTACCCAAACGCTGGTGACGTAGATCATCTACCCAAACGCTGGTGACGTAGATCATCTACCCAAACGTTGGTGACGTAGATCATCTACCCAAACGATTGTGACGTAGGTAATTTAAATCTTTCCCCATAAATTGTATCCATTTTTAATCAGTTAAAAAAAGAAAAGAAGGAAAAGAAAAAGATTCAAAAGATTTGAACTGGCATTTTGGTTGTCAATTTTAACATATACACTTTGACCATTTTTTATTACTTGGTATGAATAAAATTTCTTTTTGTCATGAGAGTGTGCAAACTTTCACACTCAACTGAATGCTAAGGAGAAAAATGTTTTTTTTTAAATTTTGGAGGTTCAGAAATATTTGATGCCTGTGAGACAGTCTGCTAAAACATCGGCTCTTCTAACCTCTTGTTCCTGTTTCTTTCTGGCTGCCTCCTCTTTCTTCTTTCTCTTCTCCTCCTCTAGCTGTAAACAAAAGGAAACAAATTACAGCATTAAGTTGAAACAAGATAAAAATAAACATGCAGATTGCACCATAACATTAAATTAATTGTGTGTATACATTTAAAATGGATTTTGCAGCTGTAATTCAAGCCTAGCATAACATAAAGGTGCAACTTGAGGCCTGTAGACAGTCACACACACACGCACACACACACGCGCACGCGCACGCACACGCACACACTCATATCAGCAGTCATCAATTTTTCATGAACCCAGCCTTTTCTTTTTCTGTATAGGATGTTCAGCTACACAAAATGGCTACAATATGGCTATACAATATGGCAATATGCAAATATCAAACAATCTGGAGTTTAATAATGCACAACATTTTATAAAATATATACAGTACAATACTAATATTTATATATTAGTAGTAAAAATGCAGAGACATGGGTACCTTCTTCTTCTCCTCCTTCTCCTTGAGTAGAGTCTTTCTGTCCACTAACTTCACCACAGTGCGGAGTCCTTCACAAATCAGTCCAAAACAAAAACATCAGCAAAGATATTAGAAAATGCACACCTGGCCTGTCCAGCTGTTACTAACTAATTTTCCTTATAAATAATTTCACTATGGCACTGGTGAGGAAACCATAGTTATTCTCTATATTTAGAGCCTTAACATACACTATATGGCTAAAAGTTTGTGGACACCTGACCATAACATTCATATGTGCTTGTTGAACATCCCATTCCAGATTTAGTCCCCCTTTCCTGTTAACCTCCACTCTTCTGGGAAGGCTTTCCACTAGATTTTGGAGCGTGGCTGTGAGGATTTGGGCTCATTCAGCTACAAGAGCATTAGTGAGATCAGGCACTGGTGTTGGGTGAGGAGATCTGGGGTGCAGTCGACCTTCCAGTTCATCCCAAAGCTGTTCAGTGGGGTTGAGGTCAGGGCTCTGTGCAGAACACTCGAGTTCTTCCACTCCAACCTTGGCAAACCATGTCTTCATGGAGCTCGCTTTGTGTACAGGGGCATTGTCATGCTGGAACAGGTTTGGGCCTCGTCAGTTCCAGTGAAGAGAAATCTTGTTTGGCCATATAGTGTACTTCAGGAGACCCATTAATTAATCTCAGCTAATGAATGCTGCCTTGTGTTTTTGACCCAACATTCAATGTTAAATGAATGTTAACAAATGTAAGCATTTTCCTACAGAGCTAAAAGCAAAACTGTCATCCAATTCAAAACTGGCCATATCTAGCAACACTTCTGCAAGTAGTACAGATACTTTACAAGCTTTATTTCTCCCCAACACTTTCCTATCAATTCTCAATTGCGATTGCTCAGAAGATGTTGAGTAATTTTCTATAATAGCAGCTCTGACAATAGTTCTAGTTGCAAGGCAAATCACAGGTTCTGGTTCTAATATCTTATCATTTCTATAGTAACATCTTACACAGGGACTTGTATGGCGGACGCTCCACATAAAAAGTGTGTGAGTGTTGATACGGTGACATTTTCTATGAGGGGACATTTATGTTTACATTCATGTTTCCAGGCACCTTTGTGGTTTCTCTGTAACATGACAAGCTGGATTTTTTTGTATTATTAACTTCAACAGAGGAAAAAAAAAAAAAAAAAAGACAGGCTGCTCAGGGGAATGACGTGTCATTCTTTAATAAATAACAAACTTTTAAATATTTGACAAATTGCTGTGGTATAAGAGGAATAAAACACTTCGGGATGCGCTGTTTTCTAGGAAAATAATCAACTTGGGTGGTAAAATTAACTCGACTTTGCGTTGGGCCGCATCACACCACCCTGTCTGTGAATATTTTCCAACAATAGCACCCCTCAAACGGTTTTATTCCCTACATATTCATTCAGTGTTGTTAAACTGTTCTTGTATACCTTCATGATCTTCTAATCGGACTCCGAGCTCAGGCAGGATGTCATCTCTGACTGCGTCGCACAGCTGCAGTATTTCTGTCACTATTAGAACAATAATAAAAAATAAACCAGAACAAACTCAACACTTTATATTCAAAAATACTTAATGGTGCCTAGTTACAACATAGAGGGGGGAAAAAACAACGTACCTTTTTGTTCCCTTGCAATTTTTCTGACACTTTCCCTGAAGTCTGAGAGCACCTTTAAATAGGGCATGACTGTACTCTCAAGCTAGTGGGCACAAACAATGTCAGACACGTTATATTCAAATACTGCTGAGATAATCTATATAATGTCACTAAAACAAGTTAAATACTACATTCAGGAATCGAGGGCACATCCTTCATTTCACAAACAATTCAAAACTCTGTAGTGGAGCAAGCTGCTTTTACTTACATCAACATTTTGGTCATTTCTTCCAACAGGAAATCCAATGGGTTCTGTTCCCTCGATTGCCCCAAAAGTCTGGAGGAAAAAAAATCAAATAAAAAAAAGCATAAGCAATAAGCAACTTCAGTACTATCCAAATTTGTATGTTTTTCACCAGCGTCTCTTTGATTGTGTTATTTGACAAAACTGGGTTGTGTAATAGTGAGTAATATCTCCCAGGCATGCTGTAATACTGTAATAAGTTCCAGTAAATGTGCAATAGGTAATATAATAGTGCTTAAAGATGGGAGGGAGGAGTAGTGTTTCTATGCATTTGAAATATATAGGCTAAACAATACAATACTATTTTGTAACTGCAAATTTTTATCACTTGATATTTAAGTGTGTATAAAATTTCATATATTAATGTTTTGGTTTTTTTTGTTACTTTTGCAATCTAGCAAGCTGAAAAAAATTGCTATAATCATCATGTAGCTACTGTATGTTAATCTCTCACCAACACACACTGAGAAAAATATGAGTGAGTGCTTTAACAGTCATGGTATATGGTTTTGGTATATGGTAAATTTACTCAAATATAAAATACAGTATTTTATTTTGGACAGTTTTTTCAGTCACGGTATTTTGTAGTCTGTTTTGATACATTTTTATTTGGGGTATTTTGTATTATGTATCGGAATGTATCTGAAGCATTTTTTGCGCATCGTTTGTATGCCTCGTTTTTGTATGTTGCTTATCACTCATTATAGATAACACCTATTCCATACAGTCACCTACTGATGTGAACACTAAACTGTGTAGACTGCAGTCTTGTGAAAAAGCACGGCGCTCAGTGCAGGCTCACCTTGAACATGTCGGTGAGGTAGTGAGCGATGCTCTGGAGCAGCATGCGGTTAGGCAGGAGTTTGGCACTCTTTCTGGCAGCCATATAAGTGTTGCACTGACCCACCAGGGCCCTCATTTCCTCCAGCGCTGTACGTGTGTCGATATTGTCGCACAGAGCCTCATGAACACTTTCTTTCTTCTCATAGAAACTAGACACAAGAACAACACAGACTGCCTCAGTTTGGAAAGCTAACATGTTCAAAATTCTAAATCAGGAAATCTGGCAAATACAGACAATTTCAAAGCTGGGAAGAATGCTAACCTTTTGTTCAGGTCGATCTCCTCCGCCTCCCATTTCTCAAATTGACCTGTGATATCAGTGGGAGTCCTCAGGATATCTTTCACATTCAGGAAGAACTCCTATTGAGGTCAAGAAATGCATTCAGCATTATAACACACACTCCTGTGGGTGTGTAACAGGTCATTCAGTGATGTACAAGACAATATGGTAACTCCAAAAAAAACTTTGTATTTTGGCAATAATACAAACTAGTGTTTACATGCATCTTGAATAATCTGATAACCAGAAACTCAATAATATTCTTTTATTATATTTGATTTTTCTAGTGTCACCATATGTACCGAGGTTATTAGTTTAATTACATTCACTACTGTGATGGGAGGATCGCTAATTTCCTAAAATCAAGTGTCTTGTAAGTATTAGTTTTATTAAACTGTTTTATAATTAAGTAACAGAGTAGAGTATCATTTCCTGAACATACCAAAAAAAAAAAAAAAAAAAACCCACACATGACGGCACATAATAATTAGTTACATTTATATAGCACTTTTCTAGATACTCAAAGCGCTTTACATAGTATGGGGGGAAATCTCCTCAACCACCACCAGTGTGTAGCTTCCACCTGGATGATATAGCCAATTCAGGAATGGAGATTATTAGGGGGCCAATGGGGCAATTTCGCCAGGACACCAGGGTGATACCCCTACTCTTTACCATAAGTGGCCTGGGATTTTTAACGATCACAGAGAGTCAGGACCTCAGTTTAACGTCTCATCCGAAAAACAGTGCTCTTTTTACAGTATAGAGTACCCATCACTATACTGGGGCATTAGGACCCATACAGACCACAGGGAGAGCACCACCTACTGGCCTCCCTGATACCACTTCCAGCAGCAACCTTAGTTTTCCCCTAGGAGGTCTCCCATCCAGGTACTGACCAGGCTCAACCCTACTTAGATTCACTGGAAAACCAGGCGAGAACTGCAGGGTGATATGGCACCGGCAAAGACCATAACACATGGTGCTATAAAAAAATTAAAGACAGGTTGGTGTGACGTGGGTGAATACAAAGCCAAGTCACTGTTACCACCGAGAAGTTGATTATTTTCCAACAACAGCATGTCCTTTTAACAGCATTATTCCTCTTATACTACAGCAATTTATCAATGATTACACATTTTATTAATTAAAGAACGATACATCATATTTTTTATCAGTTTATAGTTACATTTAATGTTATGGAATCTGTGAAACAAGTTTTTTTTTTTTTTTAACTTATAAAAGCTATAAGCAGTTAATCTCCTACAGGCCTATCTTTTTTCTCTCTTTAGAAGATGACGTGTTACAGAGAAATCAGAAAGTGCAAAGTCCTCTGTCCTGAATACTCCTGTGGTGGAAACTGGCTACAAAGCACTGACACTGGAGACCCTTTCCGTAATTTGTTAAACATCTCCTTACAGACATCTTCACACTTTTCAACATCTTCTGACCAATCAGATTTGAGAATTCAACAGCACTGTGGTATAAAGATAAAGTGTGGTATAAAGAAGAAACCATAATGTTATACATTTTTTAGTTTATGGAAGCACAACTGACCCCATGTTTACTGCCTGCTAATGAGCCGCTTTCAAGCCCCTTCAATTATAAGGATTCATTTTGGGAGTTTTTACACATATAATGATGTCCTCCACTAATATGTCAGTATGTTCATGCAAAAACAGAAATCAGCTTTTCTCTGCCAAAGTGAGATTATTAGTGTGCATGTAAACACTCTACTCAGTGATACTCACTGTCTGTCTGCAGTGCTGATGACAGTAAAATTACTCACATTCATGAACTTCTCATACTGAATGGCAGACTCCATGGTGTTACAGGAGTAATCCAGTGTATCCTTCCACGTGTGCATGAGGAAGGCCAGGCGCAGCTGCCTTGCTGTGAGGAGGCATTAGACAGTTCCGTAAAACACAATGTTTTCCAAGCAGCTCATTTCTTCGGTGCTTAGAATTCAATTTACATTTTTTCCCTTAACTGTCTTACATAAAAAGCTCAAAATAGCTCTGGGATGTTGCTCAGTGTGATCCACTTATCAAAATAAGATTATATAGAACAAAAACCTGTGTGTTTCGTGAGGGCATCTTTAATGGTGATAAAGTTCTTCAGAGACTTGGACATCTTGCAGCCGGCGATGGTAAGGTGGCCCGTGTGCAAGAAATAGCGTACCCAGTGGTCATTGTCAAAGTAGGCCTGTACAGACATTACCCATTAAATCCAGCAGATCAGAAAATGGGGATTTTTTTTTGTATAGCATACATTAATTCACAGCCATTAAAGCGCTGTTAAAATACGAATATGAAGATGAGTATATCTGCACCTCGGACTGAGCCAGTTCATTGTCATGATGAGGGAAACGCAGGTCAAATCCTCCTCCATGAATGTCCATAGATGAACCTAATATGGAGCCAGCCATGGCTGAACACTCGATGTGCCAACCAGGTCGTCCCTTTATAGACAGAGAGAAAAAAAGTGACAGAGCAGGACACATTATAAGCACAGCTGGCACTGATAAGATCTACTGCACATGTAATGACACAAACTAGCTCAAAGAGAAGCTAATGGTGTCCCGGTCAAATTGATTTCCCACCAACTTGCAAGAAACTAGAACAGTCATAATAACAACAAAAGTGACTGCTTTGTTATTTTGGTGAGAAATGGCAGCATTGTTAAACTCCACATTGTTCTCTTGTTAGTCGACAAAATTACTAGCTTGCTAACAAAGTGGTTTTAAATTTCAGTGACGTTAACAAGAGAACCAAATCTGCACTGTCCAAAATGAAAATAATTTTAATTTCAACCATTTATTGACAAAAATATGACAAAATATAAGAATGCTATCGACTAAATAAAAACTTGCCACACTGGCATCACCTAGTGATCAGAAAAGCATTAGTTTGTTTCTGCCATGTTTTTCATTCATTCATCTTCAGTGACTGCTTTATGGATCTGGAGCTGGGAACACTGGGCGTGAGGCACGAATACACCAGGGATGGGACGCCAGTTCATCACAAGGCATCTCATTCACAGCTCATTCACACCTAGGGGCAATTTAGATTCACCACTCCAATATCTACTGGCATGTTTTTTGGGAGCTGGGAAGAAACTGGAGAGTATGGAGGAAAACCACAAGGAGACATGGAGAACATGCGAAAAACCGCATAGACAGTAATCCAAGCTCAGGCTCAACCCTGAAGATGTGAGGCGGAAACGCAGCCTGCTCCACCACCAGAGTTGAACTTTATGGAAATTAAAAGCAAAGCAATATGGCAAATGCTTGTGAAGGAGAAGATGTGTCTACACATCTTCACTATACAAGGAGAAAAACTGCTGAACACAGTATTGTCAAACACTTTTATTAGCATTGCGGTGTTGGTTTGAATTTACAGAAGAAATAAATTTGAAATGTCTCTGCGCACCTTTCCCCACGGAGATTCCCAGGACGGTTCTCCAGGTTTAGAGGCCTTCCACAGGGCAAAGTCATTCTGTGAACGCTTCTCACTTAGCCGGTCTGCTGAGATGCTCAAGTCTCCTGCAAAGGAGATATAAACATCATTAGCAGGATATGAAAACATCATTACAGTATCCAGTAGAACTATAATTTATATGCAGTACACACACACACTATATTTAGTTTATATGTGTGTGTGTGTGTGTGTGTGTGTGTGTGTGTGTGTGTGTGTGTGTGTGTGCGCGTACCTTCTCCCTCCTGCAGAGCCTTCTGGTCACCCACTGCTTCTGGCACCAGTTTAGCATACGAATGTTCTGAACTAGCATCAAACTTGGCAGTGTCAAAATACACTGAGCCATTGGACTCATAACTGCAATAAGAAGAACGAGAAGCAAATTAAAAATAATCTTTCAAAATATAAATGAATACATATTTATATTATTCTGAGATAGCACAGTTAAACCATTAAGATGCATTAAATATATTAATATCCTATGAGTACTAACCCGTATCCGTTGTCCACTATTTTTTTCACAAACTCCACAATCTCTGGAACATATTCACTGACCCGTGTGAGGACATCAGGTGGAAGAACCTGGTATTACATCGAGATCGAGTCAGCGTCACTGTTTCAGCGCAATTTAGCTCAACATTCAAAACCCTGGAAGTTCTCAAAAGCAGTAAATCCATTCAGTCACTTAATTAACCATATTGCAACCTGAGCTTTAATATGAGAACTGTAAACATTTTCCTGAAGTTAAAACATCAGTTTTACTTACATTGAGGGCTTCCATGTCTTTGTGATACTCTCCCTCCCAGTATTTTGGTAACAGGGAGAATATTGAGTTTTCTGTTACTTGGCTGCCAAACTGGGAATCCAACCATTCAGACAAAAGGTCCTTGGCTTCTTCTAATAAAACCTTATCAGCAGAACACAAATGCAAGATCAAGAAAACAAACCTCACTTTTGTATTAAGAATACTGAATAGATTAAGTATACAAAACAATGTGCTGCATATTGTTCTGAACAAACTAGGTCCCAATTTGAGTCGGTGTGATGTTCTTACAGTATATATTATATATGAGAAAGATTCCTTTCCAACCTCATCATGGCTCTGAATGGCAGTATCCTGAGCTCCGCTCTTCATCGACCCCTGTAGTGGAGTCAGCGCAGCCGTCACTGCTGCATCCAGTCTCTCCAACATCTGCTTTTTATCTGGGTCTGTGGTTTCTGCGAGCTTGACTTTAAAGGGCTAAATCAACACAAGAAAAAGACAACTTAACAATTTAACACTAAACAGATACCAAAACATGTTCCAAGAAGCTGATCATTAGAAATCTGTCCTATCTGAAGTGGGAAGCCACTGCGTGTGTTGTCACACGTGTGTGTTTTTGTTCCACCCCAAACTCAAGGCATCCATGCTGATGAAGTGTGAAAGTGCTTTCTGAACCCAGATGCAGTCTACAGTACGTCTCTGGTCAGTTGAAAATGATGGTCTGTTGTTTGCGATGAGTAAACTCGGGTGCACACTGCGTCATGTATGAAAGTGATCCGAGCGTGGAATAATGTAACGGGTCATTCTACTTCCTGTTTCCTGTTTAACAATAACAGGGAAGAGCACGTTTTCTACAGTGAAGTAGAAAATGCCTTCTAGATATATGGAGTGAAGAAGACATTTAACTTCAAGTGACTCAAAAAAGAACTGATGATTAAATATTAAAGACATATATCCATTTATTTTTCGAAAATTTCACGTCAACATTAAATATCATCGACCTTTTAGAAAAATATTTTAAAAATCTGAGATATTCAGTTGATAAATAAAGTTATCAATTATATTATCAGGATTTTCAGTTTTAACTCCTATGTGACCAATCTCTTGACAAAACTGCAAAACAATCCCACAGGATAAGACTTTTAAAGTCGCCGTGAAGTGCCTTGAAATGATATGTTGCATGTTATTCGATGTGTTGACGTAATTTCCACTGAAACAGGCAGTCAAGGTGGGACATATCAACTGGATCCTCCCCCATTTTAAATAGCCAATAGTGTTTAGCTTACCTCACAGCTTGGGCTAAGCCATACTTGAAAGTTAGCACCATGGATTTTATAATGTTGGGGGCGGGACACTTCAGATTCTAGAGAGCATTTGACTGGACAGAAAATCTGATGAGAAGCTGAAGTGCAGAATGATTTGAATGAATGAAAATTGTTGATCCATATTTGTGGTAGAGAGAGACTGTAAATCTTGAATGCATCCGTCTTCTAAATGCGAATTTTGTCAGTGCTTTGGAACACATTAGCTTATAGATAACCTTAAGGCTAACATATTCATACTAAAAGCCAAAAAACTTTTGATTTCACTTGAAAAACTCTGGTTTATGCTTCAGCAATACAAAGTCCAAAAGCTAATATGAGGTACGAATCTGATTTGCACAAGGTCTCAGGCGACATTTACTTCCACAGCATGATGAAATGTGTGGAAATGAGCGTTTCTGTCTCACCTCTCTAGCGGTTAAGACGTCCTGCAGGATCTGGGAGGCTTTGGGCTTTTTGGCTCTGTACTGCTCCAGCAGGTGATTCTGTCTGGCTCGTTTAATGATCTGAAACACAGCAGAATGTCATTACACATCATCAGTAAAGGCTCAGGCTGCCACATGTGCAACATATAAGCCACCTGGTGTAATTATGCGAGATATCAGTCCATTTATACTGTGAAAAGCACTAAACTAGTCACATTCCTTGATTGTGATTCTGATAAAGAATAACAAATGATTGAGTGTGCTGCTCTAGGAAACTAATCAACGACACAAAGTCGAGTTACTGTTACAAAGTTGATTTTCCTAGAACAGCATGTCCTGCTGTGTGTTCCTCTTATACCACAGTAATTTGCCAACGATTACAATTTTTTTTTTATTTATGAAAGAGCGACACATAAAACACCTTTTATATATTTTAATTTGCTAATGTATGGAGCGGTTGTGAAAGATGTTAGTTCCTGTTATCACTTATAGTATTATAGCAGCTACAAACAGTTGTCCCCTCATTTTCTCTCGAAAAACAAAGTCAACCACGTCCTCCATCCTGAAAACTTTCCTGAAGCAAGAAACGTTTAGGAACAGCTTTACCCCGGATACAAAAAGAGCTGACACTGGAGACTCCTTCCAAAAGTACATAAACGTCTCCTCACAGAAAGCTTTACCATATTAAGTATTACACGTTTTTCTTTGGTGAATAACGTTTTTTTAAAACCTCTTTATTTTCATGTGGAGTGTCCGCCATACGAGCCCCTGTGAATTACTATAAAAATGAGAACATATTACAACGAGTGCATTAATATAAACCTTAATTAATAAGTTCTTAATTACAAACGGAACTACTGTCAAAACTGCTGTTATGGAAAATCAAAGATAGTGTATATTGCATGACTGGCTACGAGTAATAAAACAAACAAACCATTAAAAGATTTTTATGCTAAAGAACACACTCGTTCAAATAGTCAAATGTATCTATTGATTGTATAAATGTAATATACAAGTTGAATTGTAATGAATAAATATCTATTTTTTTATTCGCCGTACAAATTCTTAGCTTCTTACTTTGTCGTCAATGTCGGTGATGTTCATGCAGTAGAAGACGTCATATTTGAAATAGTCCTTCAAGATTCTTCTTAGGATGTCGAAAGAAATGTAGGACCTGGAAGGACAAGGACAGCATATCAACACAGATATGACGTGCAGAAACATTCGACACAAGGCTGCTAATGGAGACAGGAAACTTAGGGCGTTTTCAGACCTGTAGATCTGTGCTTTGTTCCGAAACAGGGACTTCAATTGTTACAGTGTTGTATTTTCTCCTTGGCTCAGTTCGCTTTCACAAGACAACATTTCAAAGCGTACCAAAACGTGTTTATGCAAATCACATGTGAGTAAACTGTCCTCTCATTGGTCAGAGTGCGCCTGTTTATGTTCCGGGATTTCACTGGCTTTCTTTTTTAGCTGTACTTATTATAATCTAATTTATATGTTCCACAGAGCGATTAAAGCCCATCTCATTTAGATGCTCGCTAAACACCTTGTACACCTCTGTGTTTTTGTGCGTTTTTGAAAGTTGTTCAGAAATATGTTTGTCAGACCAAATTTCAATGAGGCATTTTACCTCGTCTTTGCTCCAAGTTAAACCGCTATTCGTGTTTCGAGCCATTAGCAAAACAAACACGTTTTTTTATGTAACAGAGTTTCCATCATGCATTGCTATACAGGTTGGTTTGTTGGTCCGTTGGGTCGGATTGCTTTCTCACCACAAGTGAACCGCTGCAGAGGTTGTTCGCAATCCGGCCGACACCACCTCGTTCAGGTGGTCTCGGCCCGGCTGTTTTGGTGCGGGTCCGAGCACGATTGCCGTGTTAACATATGTCTAAATGAACTGAACCAATGGAGAAAATGGATCGGGTTCTGAAACAAACGCTCAAAACACCCTTAGTCTTACATGACTCACAGTCAAACACACTGATCCTTAAGTGTATTTTACAAAATGTAGGACAGAGGTTTTGGCATTATTTCATCACTCATCACTCTGTAAGATTAATCTAAGATCATATGGACACTACGATGTCTTTGCAAACCAGGAACACAAGCATGTGTGATGTTACAACACATTTGGCACTTTCCAGTACACAAAGAGAATAAAATGTTGCTAACCACTGCCTGGCTTGGCTAAATGTTTTAGCTTGTGCAGTGTCTCTATAGACCCATTACAAAGAGCAGAACACAGACTGTTCCAGACACGAGGTGTGAGCCATTGTGGGAAACACACCGAGCTATAGAGAGTGTTACCTGGCATGACCCATGTGGGAAGCATCATAGACAGTGGGGCCACAGCAGTACCACAAAACCTTTTTCCCATGCTGAGGGACAAACAGCTCCTAAAACATCAAATAACAACCAAACACAATCTGTTAGCATTATTAACACTGATTAGATATAATATGACCTACAAGTTAAAGACAAAACACCGGCAAAAAAAAAGGGGGGAAAAAATTGATTTCTCTATAAATATATAAAAGATTATTCTGAAAACACCATTATGGCAAAAGAGCAAAGACTACAATGCTGTCAAGTAATATTCATACATACTGATTATTTTCAGTACATTTCACTTCTTTAAAATATCATCAGGATGGAAAAATAGTACAGCTAGGCTTTTACATATACAACAACATGTAATATAACACAATATACTTTTTATAAAAAAAAATAAAAATAAAAAAAAAACAAGTTTGCGGAGAACCCTTAAAGGTTCCATGTGGAACACTATAAGAGTAGAGCATAGATGGTTTCATGTAAAACTCCTCTAGGAAGTAACCAAAGAATCCTTGAAGAATCTTTAATGTGTGTTAACAGTTAATTTTTTGTTCATTTTTAACCACAGGGTTGGCCTTTACAAATTGCCAGAGGTTTCAGATCGTTTTGATAAATGATATGGCCGTTTTGAGAAATTGTGCAATTGACATGATCCATGATGATTTTGTTGAGAAATCGCAGGCACTGGTCACCTTGAAAGCTATCAGTGGTTTCCACTTGTGTGCCACTGAAAGAGGGTGTGTAGATAAATAATAATCAAAAGTTATCGGTCCAGTCAGGTTAGGCGTTTAATTTTTAATGCCATGTTCAGCATCAAGTGCTGTATTCATGGCAGGAGCAAGGCTATAAATAATATCTGAATAAAAATGTATAAATGAATACATGGGGAGATATACATAAGGACAGGCACACAAAAATAAAAAGGCAAACACATAAATAAACATATTTTAAAAGGTAAAACAGTTTAAAAGTGTAAAATATTTCATACTCAGCAATGGATCGTTTCAAATTAATTTGGGATAAAATTTCTAAAACTCTTTCTGGTGGTACCTTGTCAAAAGATTCTCCTTGAAAGACCTTACTGAGTAACACCTTTGTCTGAGGACATTAAAAGCAGTGTTTATTTATTTGTAAAGTAACATATTTCTTTATTTACTTTGCTCTGATATGCAGCATTCTGTCGTAGTATTAGGACTTTAGTCTCAAATTGTTGTGAATTTCTTTTTCGACATTATTCTCGAAATATTGCGCCTTTTTTTATCATAATATCGGGCCTTTTTTTTCACAAAACATTACGACTTTATTCTGGAAATCTTGTGTTTTTATTTTTTTAAACAGTGGCCCTAAAACACGATCTTACTCACCTAGCCAACGGTACTATTGGAATTTCTCTTGGAAATGCAGGAGTTATGGGTTAACTGTAATAGAAATAAACTCGCACCTTGGTCCGAGTCAGGCTGTTGTAAAGTCTAAGATTTGGGAGTTCGCTTCCATCCGGTGGAGACCACGGAGGCTGCACTCTCTTTCCCTTTGCTGAAAGACAAGATGCATGGTGTATTAATGAGCTGAATTCATGTGCATGTGCATTTTAATAAATGCAGATGGTTATGGAGAGAGTGGTCAGACACAATTGTGTGACCAGGACACATGATCAATGTGATTGTGATTATAAGATTGCACCTGTATGTGCAAAAAAAAAAAAAAGGGGGGGGGGGTGGGGTGCATAAAGTGCATAATAGAACTGAAATACGTGGTGGGACAAACAGGATCCTACTGCTGACAGGAAACACAAAGCAGCAAAAGACTCAAACTGACAATCACAAGACTGCAAGTATCATGAAGTGTTGCATCATCTAAGGAAGCTAGAGTTCACTCCTCTCACAAACAAGACCTGGACCCCCAGCACAGCCTCCTAATGCTCCACCTCGCCCGGACCAACACCGATACACCAATCACATCCTGCTGGCTCCTACACATTACGCATGCACGACTCTCGCTCCCTTCTCTACTCACTGGCATCTGAGGCCTGGCCGTCGGTTCCAGGCTGCAGTGTGGCTATGTGTCTGTACCAGCGCAGAGCGTGCACATGCTGCGATGAAGGAGGCGAACCGCGAAAAAGCGTGAATGCGTCTGCGTCCGCCTGCGAGGGCCCGTAGCCTGCCAGGTAACTGCGGCCGCTCAGGTACTCGTTCAGAGCCTCGGCCCTGCGGCCGTCCTCGCTTATGCGCAGTAAGAAGCCATAATCAAAGGCTGGGAAGACAAGAGTACGACACACACACATATACACACACAGGAAAAAAAAAGGCTCAATGACTTCAGCACTGGACCAAAACAGTGCCAGAGGGCACAATGATGAACGATCTGAAACACTGACACACTGCTGAGATGCTGTCAGGACATGAGGACATGATGTTGAGTCACCACGTGGACGACATACGAATGCACAGACGCTCATTTATTTCGGTTATTAACACGAGGATTGTAAAGTAGCTAAAACCAGACGTTCTCAAACTTTCTGCAGCACAGATTTATTTTATAAATACAATCCAGCTACCCAACTAAGAAAGATTTAGCGCATTAGTTGAGTGAAAATGTTTCCATACGCTTAGGAGACAATAAAGAAGAGCAAATTTTAAAATATATAATAATTTAGAGCACCATTTTAGAACAACTAATTTTTATAATAAAAGCAAATTTAGAAAAAGTTTTTTCTTTATTATAAAAACAGTTGTTTATTTAAATTTTTTTTTTTTTTTAAATTGTAGGAAAATTTAACCTTTCTGCTCCCACGGAACTCATTCTCGGGAACTTAATTAACATACAGTTCCTGAAGGTGAGATAGCCCTGCCATAAAACACCATGGGGTCCACCCTGCCAAACAACACATTATTTCATCTCCATTTGGCATCCTGGTCACTATACATTTCAAAGAGGCTCAGGGGTATAAAAGGATATGCTTGGTAAAGAACATTATGCTTTACCATCCTGCATCCTAGGTTCATGACGCTGACTGTAATCTTGTAAGTTATTCTTGTCTCTATTTTATGTATCTTTCAATTGTGATCTCATATTAAATCCATTTGTTATTCTATTTCTAAATACTCTGTGTCTATGTTTGGTATTCTTATTAAGAATAGCTTCTTAAACTAAAAGTGTATAATACGTTAGACACGTTTAAGGTCAACCTCTGACAAGCCAAAAGTAAAGGCTAATACTTGCAAGTTTAAACAGAACCTCTGACAAGTAAGATAGGAAAGGCCTAGGCTTGCACGTTGATAGAAACCTCTGAGCTAACAAAATAATGGTTTAATAAAGAAGCTACATGAAAGTCTCTGACGTAGGAACGTCATTTTAATGAAAGCTTCGCTCGAAACTGCTTAGGAGTAAACATTAGTAGAACACTGAGTGCTAACACTTCTAGCACTAACTAGAAGATTATTCTATTGGAGTCAGATAATCAATTAAATGGAGTCAGATATTTAAATCGTACACTAAAACACGCATTAACCTTCGCTGCACCTATTTCCGTCGTTGGTTATAGGAGAGCAGTGGGCTAAGTAATTAGCTTTATATATTTTAGCCCTACAAAATTTAAAAAAGAAGCAAAAGTGTAACTCATTTTTCCGCTTGGAATCTTGGATTAACAAATTAAAAGAAAAAGGTTCATTTCAGTTAACTCTAAAAATTTGCCTCGTTACCACATCAAAATCAGGACATATGCAAACACTTGTACGTAACTGTATGCAAGTACAGATTTATTTATTCATTTACTAGATCCAACAGAGATTTTTATTCTAGTAAATTAGGTTTATAATACCTAAATGATGAAACTATAGTAACCTTAGAGGTGGTTAACGGTTACATTATGATAAATCCATGTTTAAAATAAATAAATAAACACTCACACACACACACACACACACACACACATACAAAAAAACCCCCCCAAAAAAAAAAAACCTACAGACCCTACTTTAACTGTGTTCACATCAGCTATAAATTTCACTCTCAGGTAACCAATCACAAATGGACAACTGAGACATATAACCATTTTACACCTGCCATTTTCATGTGTCTTAAATGCGCCGTGAGAAACCACTACATGATCTGATCTTTCGTCGGCCCCCTGATGCAGTTCATCATCTGATCACACTACAAATGTTACCAGCCTTATGCATCGCGTTATGTTTATGCACCTGACCATCACACCTATATGTGGTTCTTCACCAAACTGCTGCCACAAAGTTGGAAGCACATAATTGTACAGAATGTCTTTATATGCTGCTGCATTGAGATTTCCCTTCACTGGAACTAAGAGGCCCAAACCTATTCAAGCATGACAATGCCCCTGTACACAAAGCGAGCTCCATGAAGACATGGTTCGCCGAGGTTGGAGTGGAAGAACTCGAGTGTCCCGCACAGAGCCCTGACCTCAACCCTTTGGGTTTGAGTATGAACTGGAACGCCGTTGGCACTCCAGACCTCCTCACACAATGTCGGTGCCTGACCTCACTAATGCTCTTGTGGCTGAATGATCACAAATCCCCACAGCCACGCTCCAAAATCTAGTGGAAAGACTTCCCAGAAGAATGGAGGTTATTATAAGCAAAGGGGGACTAAATCTGGAATGGGATGTTCAACAAGCACATATGGGTGTGACGGTCAGGTGTCCACATACTTTTGGCCATATAGCCATCCTACTGCTCTAAGTGTCAAAACTAGGTTTATGTGCAAAACTGAAGTGCTACTACTTAGCACCCTATGTAGTGCACTTATAAGGACCCATTTGGGCTGAGATTCAGCGAAAAAACAAAAAAAACAAAAAAAACAACAACAAAAACAAACAACAACAGCAAATACACCATGTAGCTGTTATGTTTTGTTATATAATAAATAAATATGAGTTTAAGGCTGGATCCCATATGGTTGTAGTGTAGTAGCACTAGTGTAGAGATTACAAAGCCATGTAGGATTCCTGCACAGATTTAGCCAAAGACACAATTAGGATTTACAAAGCAGAACGACGATGCAGCGTTCATTAAAACCATAAATATGTATCTACGACTGTTTTCCAGCTGTGTAGTTGAATGAGATGGAGCCTCTCTACCGGCTGTAAACACCAATCTCACTTTGTACAGCACAAACCTTACTTATTTACATCGTTAACTTCACCTCTAATGTTTTTTTCAATGTCGTTAACGCGCTAAACGGAGGTGTAGTAAATCTTACCTTGGTCTCCTGCCATTTCTCTCTGTTCTGATGCAACAATAAACGTGTCCGGAAAATCAACCCGCACCTCACCAGCAGCCTAATTTGCCTTCCCACCCGTATTACGACGAAACCTCGCCCCCTGAGGGGATAGGCTAATGACGTACACTCACGAGCAAGTCCATGGATTGGATGCTGTTTCTGTGCGATTATGAACTATTGGTTTAATTCCTGGTCAGAAGGCGGGTTTATAGAAATACAGGTGGGAAAGAAATGTCGCGCGACGGAGCAACAGATAAAACACTTCCGGCTAGTGATTCGTAAATTATGTAATATGGCGGAGGATAATACACATGAATTGTAGATCAGATTTTTGTGGCTTAATATGCACCAAAGGATTAGCCGGAAATTGCTTCCGGGTAAATTTAGACAAAGGGTTTTTTTTGTTTGTTTAGTTTTTCAAAATAAAGGCGTTTGAGACTATAAAAATAAATAAAAAAGACTATCAAATAATAATAATAATAATAATAATAATAATAATAATAATAATAATAATAATAATAATAATAATAATAATAATAATAATAATAATAATATGTAGCACGGTAGCTTCGTGGTTAGCATGTTGCCTCACACCTCCAGGGTTGGGGGTTCAAATCCCACCTCTGCCCTGTGTGCATGGAGTTTGCATATTCTCCCTGTGCTTCAGGGGTTTCCTCTGGGTACTCTGGTTTTACTCTATAGTTTATTTTCATATATTAAGCTAAGCAATCGAGACTACGATTAAATCAGTTATGATGTAATCAATTATGTGTGATGTATAAATAATCATGTATAAGTAATAAGGTTATG
This sequence comes from Cranoglanis bouderius, assembly GCA_023630585.1. Classification (NCBI taxonomy): domain Eukaryota; kingdom Metazoa; phylum Chordata; class Actinopteri; order Siluriformes; family Cranoglanididae; genus Cranoglanis; species Cranoglanis bouderius. The sequence continues at coordinate 6,059,506 of CM042555.1, forward strand.
ATTAATTAATATAAGGTAATGATTATGAATAGATCATAAGGCCCAAAATCATAAGGCCTAAAGGCCTAAAATCAGAAGTAAGTCAGTCAGATTTTGTATGACTTCAGTCTGTGTGAAACTCACTGTCTGTACACTCTGTACTCTCTCTAGTTACAATGTTTTTTTTTTGTTTTTTTTTGCGCGGCCTGCTCTGATGTATCCTCTGTGTGTGCAGGGGAACACTGAGTTTGTACGCCGTATGGTTAAGTCTGCATCTTTTATTTTTTACCTTTTAAGTCTGTATCTTTTATTTTTACTTTTTACCAATCTACTGTTAATGATTACTGAAGATGTATTGTTGAAAACCATGAAATTCATGCCGTAAATCAATTAAATGAAACTTAAAAAAAAAAAAATGAACTGGCTGACCTCGTGCCACAGTTATAGATAAGACCCGCAGAAAGAACAGACGGTGTGGCGAGTCGTCAGAAGTGTGATTAAAGAAAAAAAGGGGAAATCCTGCCCAAATGAGATCATTGTTTTAGAATTGTATAAAAACTGGTGCATTGATTGTACCTGTCAGACGATCTGCAGACGTCTCTGCTTGTTACTATGGTAATAAAGTCTAACATCTTTTTGCCATCAAAAACCTCGAGACTCGGAAGTTTTTATTTTTGCGGAAGATGATTTTCCACGACACCTCCCCCAGTCCAAAGACATGCGTTGTAGGTTGATTGGTGTTTCCCGTGGTGTATGAATGCATGTGTGGTTGTTTGGTTCCCTGTCCAGGGTGTCTCCTGCCCTGTGTCCTGAGTTCCCTGGGATATGCTCCAGGCTCCCCTATGACCCTGTATAGGATAAGCAGTACAGAAAATGGATGGATAGATAATAGTAATAATAATACACATAGGCATTCAAGCATAAAATTAGCATTTAATATGTTGTTTATATTTAGAGAATACAAAATTTTGCATTCTCTTGTAGTTTAAAAGCCATATTCATTAACATGAGTGTGTACTGTTTGCTCACACAACACATTTCCTGCTTTCATTTATTCTGAGTAACTGCTTTATTGAGGTAGTTATTTGTTACATGTTTCATGGTAGTTATTTGGTTTACATTTTGATAAATAGAACCAACTAAGTTGGTCAGCAAATACAGCATTCAGGGGCAGACAGGACTGGTGCAGGACTGGTCAGAATTCCTTCAGGAGTGGGCAGAAGTGTGATTTAAAAAACAGTCCAGCTTTAGGCTAGAGCATCACCATGCAAGACTTTTAAAGTGTCCCTTCAAAACATTCTTTCTTTCAAACTTTGTCTTTTTTTAATAGCAGACAGCAGGAGGTGTCATAAAGCTGGGGGAGACAGGGGGTTCTTTAGGCCCTGATGAGGGGCAGGAAGCTCTGTGCATGACCCTTATCTGATGGCACCGTGAGCTCTGGATTACATCTCGATGAACATTAAGCTCATGCTAATCCTCTAGTGTGGCAGTTTATTATAATACAAAATGATATCCACCAGATTAGTTGGCCCGCAAACTCAATGAGCAGCACGTGCAGTTACCCGGACAGCACAGTAACATTGAATCAGTGTCCCTCTGCCGTCTATGTAGTATATAGCCACTACGTGGCAGTAGAGGGCAACTACATTGACATTCATTACAATGAGCCGATCCTTGTAGGACGTGCGTGTTGTCTCGTATCGTTTGTTTGGCGAAGGCTTTATTCTTAAAGGTCATGTTGCTCAACATGCTTTGAGGTGTTACAGAACTTGCTATGGAGATTTATGACCAACACCCCATGAGAATCTGCCTTCTGCACAGGCTCCTGCTCCCATGTACACATACAATTTAGTACCTGAGTTGACTTTAGCCCTCAGGGGTAATGCTTTTTGTTTCCTTTCTAATCACTGCATCTTGTTTAACACACACACACACACACACACACACACACACACACACACACACACACACACACACACATATATATATATATATATATATACATGTGTGTGTGTGTGTGTGTGTGTCAGCATTGAAATTAAGTATTTTATTTTTCACATACACATATATTACATATATATATATATATATATATATATATATATATATATATATATATATATGTTATATATTACATATATAACTACTCATTAATTGTTAATAACCTCCTGAAGCTGGCATAATATATCATCATAGCATCATAATTATGCTATCCATCCTAACCAGCCTTTGTAAACAAGCTGCACACTTTTATTTGTTCATAAACCAATTTGACTTTTAAGATTTTGTTAAAGATTTTTAATAAAGGCATTTTCTATTTTGTACATTTGAGACAGACTCAGACTCGTGACATTTATAGAATAGAGCAGCAGGAAAAACCTACCTCCTGTACTGTCTGTCGTGGTCTAATCTTGGCATGCTACTGCTGTGGCTAGTTCGTGCTGTCTGTGTGCTACAACACTGACCAGGTGCTGACAGGCCGGTACTGTGGAGTCAAAGGAAGATATGAAGCGATGGTGGGGAAGTGCTTGAAAAAGGAGATTGATGCACAACACATAAGCCCCAGGCATGTGTGTCATTGGGCGAGAGTGTAGAAAGAACTGTTGTAGTGAAAAGGGCATAGAAAAATCTGTTTTCTAAGAAGCATTTACATCATCGTACTTATTAAACTTAATGACTTTTTGTTCTATAATTAGTCATTTTATCTCAGTGGTACATTTGAACTTGAATAGTGTACACATATAGATGAAAATAGACCACTCTTGCTAAAACAAAATACAGTCTATAGATAAACTCTTGTAAAAATCGTGTAGGACAACAGTAATACACCAAGAGCTTTGTGTGTGTGTGTGTGTGTGTGTGTGTGTGTGTGTGTGTGTGTGTATACACTCTTGATGTAGAGCTCTACAGGAACTGTAGGATAGAAATCTGTAGGATTGAAGTATTGATGAAGTATTTTATGTTCCACATACACTTAGATAACTACTCATTCAATTAAAAAAAACAAAATTTTTTTGGTAAACCAATTTGACTTAATAAAGATTTTGTTAGAGATTTTTAATAAAGACTTTTTCTATTTTGTACATTTGATGGATAAATTGGTATCATTGTACACTGTATTGTAAGAGTACCCACTTTTATTCCCTGAGAATTTACCATTTCATCAAAACTGAAGTATGAACATCAAAAGTACATTTGGAAACCATCTGAAGTCTTAATTGTGCTTGCTTTCCCATGGATGAAGTGGGCAGTACAAGGTGTTTCATAGTGTCAGAAACTAAATTTAAGCTCAGTTTGCTTCTACAGTTGTTCTCTCTGCTCCCTTCACTCATCCCTTAACCTTCATCTAACCTCAGCCTCTTTGCTCCCGTCAGCTGGAGGAGGTGTAGGAAGATTAGCCAAAAATATGGTCCACCTCATGGCAGTGTATGGATGGGGGTATGTGTCTAAAATTATAAACGTTATCATGTATTCGACTTGCCCGGGACTTTTTATAGTCTACAAAAAAACATTCGCCATGTCTGAAACCTAACCGTGGTCAAGCCAGACGAGATGGAAACCTTAGTGTGAGTATATATAGGGTTTTACGGTAACCAGCAGACACTTGAGGGGGAAAAAGCTACTGCTCGTCTTAGTTACTAAGTTTACTTACACTCTTACTTGTTAATTTTTTTTTTTTTTTTACATAACATCTCTTTCCCATCATAGAATGTCCGTTTTGCAGAAGCGTATTAAAAAAACAAAACAAAACAAAAATTCCCCAAGCGACCGGTGTTTACCGTATACACTCGCAGATAAGTTTCTACCTCGGCTGACTTTGAAAGCATAGCTTTAATTTCTCCATATGTGTTAAAATATCTGGTCTTTGAAAAGGAACAGCAAAAAAAAGTGTCTATAAAAAAAAAGTGTTCTACATAACGTAACTGAAAAGACGGATTTCGGTTTCTATGTCCGATTAGCAAACAAGCCACGACTGTGATTTCCGGGTTCAGATTCTAAAGCACCGCCCGCCCACTTTGTCTCGTCTGATTGGTTAATGTTGGCATCATTTGCATGGCCTACCCGGCATGCAGTGCGTTAAGAATACATCGCAGGTATTAAATAGTAAAACGTTATTATTATTTTTTTTGCATTTAACATAACAATTATATTAGTACTAACATGTAGCGTAAAATTAAATTATATAATATTCATTTGTGTAATTGCTTAGTATGTTTACCGTTACTGTGTAACAGGTCTGTTTGATCGGGGTTGTGGACTCAACGGTTGGGAAAATTAGAGCTCATGTTTCTCTTCATATCGTATAAATCTTTCGCCTTTTACTAAAGATTTCCGTGGGGAGGAACACTATGAGTATAAACTAATTTTTTGTTGCCCCACTATATGTGGGGTTCATTTCTTGGTTATAAAAGAAGAGTTATATGAACTTTACGGAAGATTTGATGTGTGTGGTATTTACATTAACTACACGGGAGTGTCCTGAAACCGTAGATCTTGGGTTATGAGAGAGTGAAATATATGATTGCAAGAGCGAGGAAACTGACTGGATATATAAAAACCCCAGAACAACTAAAGTTAGTGCTAGTTAATATGCAGTGGTTACTAATTCACCTAAATGACCTTTGACATAACAAATGTAACAATTTGCAAGAAATTGTGTGTATGTCTGAAAGGGTTAAAGAACTTAGTGCAAAACTCTGCCATTTGATTCACAGCGCATTAAAACTGGGATAACAGCATTAAATAAATATTACAGTTGTACAGTTACATTTCATCCTTACCTCCTCTTGCTGTCACATAACATTACTGCACGTGCTGTAATGTTATTTTGTGTATTATAGCATAGGATCATATATATATATATTTTTTTAAATTAACCAAAAATGCATACTCAATACAGATACACAATTCAACAGCATTCAAAATGTCTTAAAGAAATCATACATAAATCAGAATATCCAACCATGTACCTTAATCCAAAAACCCTCATACCTTCACAATCTAAAACCCAACAAAAAAACAACAAAAAAAGGAGAACAAAGGCTGAATTTTCACAAAGGACACTTTTTTTTTTTTTCTCCCCAGTGATGAAATCCCAACTATTCGAAAGGCAAAAACATATCATAACCAATACCAGCCCAAGAGAAACAACAAAACAAAACATTATTTTAAATTAGGAACACTTTTTTTTTTTTTTTTATTTAACAAAAATGCATACTCAATACAGATACACAATTCAACAACATTCAAAATGTCTTAAAGAAATCATACATAGTACAGAATATCCAACCATGTACCTCAATCCAAAAACCCTTATACCTTCACAAACTAAAACCCAACAAAAAACAAAAAAAAGGAGAACAAAGGCTGAATTTTCACAAAGGACACTTTTTTTTTTTTTCCAGTGATGAAATCCCAACTATTCGAAAGGCAAGAAACATATCATAACCAATACCAGCCCAAGAGAAACAACAAAACAAAACATTATTTTAAATTAGGAACTTTTTTTTTTTTTTTTTATTTAACAAAAATGCATACTCAATACAGATACACAATTCAACAACATTCAAAATGTCTTAAAGAAATCATATATAGTACAGAATATCCAACCATGTACCTCAATCCAAAAACCCTTATACCTTCACAAACTAAAACCCAACAAAAAACAAAAAAAGAAGAACAAAGGCTGAATTTTCACAAAGGACACTTTTTTTTTTTTTTTCCAGTGATCAAATCCCAACTATTCGAAAGGCAAGAAACATATCATAACCAATACCAGCCCAAGAGAAAAAACAAAACAAAACATTATTTTAAATTAGGAACAACCCCCCCCAAGGATCGGGCCAAAAGTCAACACACATCAAATGACACAGAATGCTATAAAATTGCCAACATACGTGCATCCGCTAGAGGGCTACTGAACAGTGAACTCTGAGTTAATGGTATCCCAAAAATCCCTGCTGTAATATGCAAATTTGGCCGCCTCTCATTGGACGTCGCGACGCATTAACACGCAGGCTGAGTAAAAGTACAGATGTTGTGAATTTATGTGAGCTGAAACAGTCCGTACATATATTCATAGTCAGATTAAAAACAATCTTCAACAATGAGCTACTTAAAGTTAATATGATAAGGTACTTTATGGTATTACAGTACAGCATGTCACGGCTACCGTCACTGTGTAACACGTCTCTCTGATCGGGGTTGTGGACTGAAGGCTGTATAAACTCAAACCACTCATGGTTCTCTTCAAATCGTATAAATCTTTCGCCTTTTACTAAAGATTTCCGTGGGGAGGACCATTATGAGTACAAATTAATTTTTTGTTGCTCCATCTAACGGTGGAGCTCATTCTCCTGGTCAAAAATAAGAAAAATAACATGATATGTATGTGACTTTATATTTTGTCAATATGTTATTCCAAGCTGCTCTGTTCTTATAATGTTTTCCAATGACTTTTAACAGTTAGATGTTATTTGAAAAAACAAACAAACAACAGAACGTGGTCAAAAACCATTAAGATAAAGTTGATCAATTTGACGGTGTTCTTTAATAAAACCAAGCACGGTTCCATCTTCTTCACAGAAAAAAAAAAAACTAATTCCAAGCATAAACAAACTGTATAAAAAAGATCTTGTGTTTTCTAACACGTAAAGATGAAAAGTAAATTTAAATTAATCAAGCTTTAGCGATACTAATTAAATAACTCAGAGGAAGCATGGGCAAGGTCTTGCCATCATCTTCGAGACTGTTTTGGACAATTTGGTTTGTTCGGTTGAAACGCCATTATTAGATTCATACTAGGTTGAAAAAAAAATCACTGATAGATCAATCACTATGATGAATGCATCGTTTAACTATTACATGTGCTTCTATCTCACCAAAAAGTCCATATTGTAAGTATTCTTTACCGAAACCTGTATTAGTTACTTTTATTATCATATAACACTATAGTTTCCTTCACCTACTTCCTGTATTACAGCGTCATAAAGCACAATTCACTACCGAAATCCCTTAGAGTAAAAACAAAAAAAAAAAAAAAACAACCAACCAACCAACCAATATATATATTGACACACACAGACGTGTCAAGGAATTTGGCTACAGTTGTCGTATTCCTCTTGTTAAGCCACTCCTGAACCACAGACAACGTCAGAGGCGTCTTACCTGGGCTAAGGAGAAGAAGAACTGGACTGTTGCCCAGTGGTCCAAAGATCTCTTTTCAGATGAGAGCAAGTTTTGTATTTCATTTGGAAACCAAGGTCCTAGAGGAAGGGTGGAGAAGCTCATAGCCCAAGTTGCTTGAAGTCCAGTGTTAAGTTTCCACAGTCTGTGATGATTTGGGGTGCAATGTCATCTGCTGGTGTTGGTCCATTGTGTTTTTTGAAAACCAAAGTCACTGCACCCGTTTACCAAGAAATTTTGGAGCACTTCATGCTTCCTTCTGCTGACCAGCTTTTTGAAGATGCTGATTTCATTTTCCAGCAGGATTTGGCACCTGCCCACACTGCCAAAAGCACCAAAAGTTGGTTAAATGACCATGGTGTTGGTGTGCTTGACTGGCCAGCAAACTCACCAGACCTGAACCCCATAGAGAATCTATGGGGTATTGTCAAGAGGAAAATGAGAAACAAGAAACCAAAAAATGCAGATGAGCTGAAGGCCACTGTCAAAGAAACCTGGGCTTCCATACCACCTCAGCAGTGCCACAAACTGATCACCTCCATGCCACGCCGAATTGAGGCAGTAATTAAAGCAAAAGGAGCCCCTACCAAGTATTGAGTACATGTACAGTAAATGAACATACTTTCCAGAAGGCCAACAATTCACTAAAAATGTTTTTTTTATTGGTCTTATGAAGTATTCTAATTTGTTGAGATAGTGAATTGGTGGGTTTTTGTTAAATGTGAGCCAAAATCATAACAATTAAAAGAACCAAAGACTTAAACTACTTCAGTCTGTGTGCACTGAATTTATTTAATACACGAGTTTCACAATTTGAGTTGAATTACTGAAATAAATGAACTTTTCCACGACATTCTAATTTATTGAGATGCACGTGTGTGTGTGTGTGTGTGTGTGTGTGTGTGTGTGTGTGTGTGTGTGTATATATATATGTATGTATGTATGTGTGTGTATATATATATACAGGTGCATCTCAATAAATTAGAATGTCGTGGAAAAGTTCATTTATTTCAGTAATTCAACTCAAATTGTGAAACTCGTGTATTAAATAAATTCAATGCACACAGACTGAAGTAGTTTAAGTCTTTGGTTCTTTTAATTGTGATGATTTTGGCTCACATTTAACAAAAACCCACCAATTCACTATCTCAACAAATTAGAATATGGTGACATGCCAATCAGCTAATCAACTCAAAACACCTGCAAAGGTTTCCTGAGCCTTCAAAATGGTCTCTCAGTTTGGTTCACTAGGTAAGCCACAAACATTCATTGCCAAAGAAGCTGGCTGTTCACAGAGTGCTGTATCCAAGCATGTTAACAGAAAGTTGAGTGGAAGGAAAAAGTGTGGAAGAAAAAGATGCACAACCAACCGAGAGAACCACAGCCTTATGAGGATTGTCAAGCAAAATCGATTCAAGAATTTGAGTGAACTTCACAAGGAATGGACTGAGGCTGGGGTCAAGGCATCAAGAGCCACCACACACAGACGTGCCAAGGAATTTGGCTACAGTTGTCGTATTCCTCTTGTTAAGCCACTCCTGAACCACAGACAACGTCAGAGGCGTCTTACCTGGGCTAACGAGAAGAAGAACTGGACTGTTGACCAGTGGTCCAATATCCTCTTTTCAGATGGGAGCAAGTTTTGTATTTCATTTGGAAACCAAGGTCCTAGAGTCTGGAGGAAGGGTGGAGAAGCTCATAGCCCAAGTTGCTTGAAGTCCAGTGTTAAGTTTCCACAGTCTGTGATGATTTGGGGTGCAATGTCATCTGCTGGTGTTAGTCCATTGTGTTTTTTGAAAACCAAAGTCACAGCATCCATTTACCAAGAAATTTTGGAGCACTTCATGCTTCCTTCTGCTGACCAGCTTTTTGAAGATGCTGATTTCATTTTCCAGCAGGATTTGGCACCTGCCCACACTGCCAAAAGCACCAAAAGTTGGTTAAATGACCATGGTGTTGGTGTGCTTGACTGGCCAGCAAACTCACCACACCTGAACCCCATAGAGAATCTATGGGGTATTGTCAAGAGGAAAATGAGAAACAAGAGACCAAAAAATGCAGATGAGCTGAAGGCCACTGTCAAAGAAACCTGGGCTTCCATACCACCTCAGCAGTGCCACAAACTGATCACCTCCATGCCACGCCGAATTCAGGCAGTAATTAAAGCAAAAGGAGCCCCTACCAAGTATTGAGTACATGTACAGTAAATGAACATACTTTCCAGAAGGCCAACAATTCACTAAAAATGTTTTTTTTATTGGTCTTATGAAGTATTCTAATTTGTTGAGATAGTGAATTGGTGGGTTTTTGTTAAATGTGAGCCAAAATCATCACAATTAAAAGAACCAAAGACTTAAACTACTTCAGTCTGTGTGATTTGAATTTATTTAATACACGAGTTTCACAATTTGAGTTGAATTACTGAAATAAATGAACTTTTCCATGACATTCTAATTTATTGAGATGCACCTGTATATATATGTGTGTGTGTGTGTGTGTGTACCTTCTCCCTCCTGCAGAGCCTTCTGGTCACCCACTGCTTCTGGCACCAGTTTAGCATACGAATGTTCTGAACTAGCATCAAACTTGGCAGTGTCAAAATACACTGAGCCATTGGACTCATAACTGCAATAAGAAGAACGAGAAGCAAATTAAAAATAATCTTTCAAAATATAAATGAATACATATTTATATTATTCTGAGATAGCACAGTTAAACCATTAAGATGCATTAAATATATTAATATCCTATGAGTACTAACCCGTATCCGTTGTCCACTATTTTTTTCACAAACTCCACAATCTCTGGAACATATTCACTGACCCGTGTGAGGACATCAGGTGGAAGAACCTGGTATTACATCGAGATCGAGTCAGCGTCACTGTTTCAGCGCAATTTAGCTCAACATTCAAAACCCTGGAAGTTCTCAAAAGCAGTAAATCCATTCAGTCACTTAATTAACCATATTGCAACCTGAGCTTTAAAATGAGAACTGTAAACATTTTCCTGAAGTTAAAACATCAGTTTTACTTACACTGAGGGCTTCCATGTCTTTGTGATACTCTCTCTCCCAGTATTTTGGTAACAGGGAGAATATTGAGTTTTCTGTTACTTGGCTGCCAAACTGGGAATCCAACCAATCAGACAAAAGGTCCTTGGCTTCTTCTAATAAAATCTTATCAGCAGAACACAAATGCAAGATCAAGAAAACAAACCTCACTTTTGTATTAAGAATATTGAATAGATTACGTATACAAAACAATGTGCTGCATATTGTTCTGAACAAACTAGGTCCCAATTTGAGTCGGTGTGATGTTCTTACAGTATATATTATATATGAGAAAGATTCCTTTCCAACCTCATCATGGCTCTGAATGGCAGTATCCTGAGCTCCGCTCTTCATCGACCCCTGTAGTGGAGTCAGCGCAGCCGTCACTGCTGCATCCAGTCTCTCCAACATCTGCTTTTTATCTGGGTCTGTGGTTTCTGCGAGCTTGACTTTAAAGGGCTAAATCAACACAAGAAAAAGACAACTTAACAATTTAACACTAAACAGATACCAAAACATGTTCCAAGAAGCTGATCATTAGAAATCTGTCCTATCCGAAGTGGGAAGCCACTGCGTGTGTTGTCACACGTGTGTGTGTTTTTGTTCCACCCCAAACTCAAGGCATCCATGCTGATGAAGTGTGAAAGTGCTTTCTGAACCCAGATGTAGTCTACAGTACGTCTCTGGTCAGTTGAAAATGATGGTCTGTTGTTTGCGATGAGTAAACTCGGGTGCACACTGCGTCATGTATGAAAGTGATCCGAGCGTGGAATAATGTAACGGGTCATTCTACTTCCTGTTTCCTGTTTAACAATAACAGGGAAGAGCACGTTTTCTACAGTGAAGTAGAAAATGCCTTCTAGATATATGGAGTGAAGAAGACATTTAACTACAAGTGACTCAAAAAAGAACTGATGATTAAATATTAAAGACATATATCCATTTATTTTTCAAAAATTGCACGTCAACATTAAATATCATTTTATCATCTTTTAGAAAAATCTGAAAAAAATCTGAGATATTCAGTTGATAAATAAAGTTATCAATTATATTATCAGGATTTTCAGTTTTAACTCCTATGTGACCAATCTCTTGACAAAACTGCAAAACAATCCCACAGGATAAGACTTTTAAAGTCGCCGTGAAGTGCCTTGAAATGATATGTTGCATGTTATTCGATGTGTTGACGTAATTTCCACTGAAACAGGAAGACAAGGTGGGACATATCAACTGGATCCTCCCCCATTTTAAATAGCCAGTAGTGTTTAGCTTACGTCACATCTTGGGCTAAGCCATACTTGAAAGTTAGCACCATGGATTTTATAATGTTGGGGGCGGGACACTTCAGATTCTAGAGAGCATTTGACTGGACAGAAAATCTGATGAGAAGCTGAAGTGCAGAATGATTTGAATGAATGAAAATTGTTGATCCATATTTGTGGTAGAGAGAGACTGTAAATCTTGAATGCATCCGTCTTCTAAATGCGAATTTTGTCAGTGCTTTGGAACACATTAGCTTATAGATAACCTTAAGGCTAACATATTCATACTAAAAGCCAAAAAACTTTTTTGATTTCACTTGAAAAACTCTGGTTTATGCTTCAGCAATACAAAGTCCAAAAGGTAATATGAGGTACGAATCTGATTTGCACAAGGTCTCAGGCGACATTTACTTCCACAGCATGATGAAATGTGTGGAAATGAGCGTTTCTGTCTCACCTCTCTAGCGGTTAAGACGTCCTGCAGGATCTGGGAGGCTTTGGGCTTTTTGGCTCTGTACTGCTCCAGCAGGTGATTCTGTCTGGCTCGTTTAATGATCTGAAACACAGCAGAATGTCATTACACATCATCAGTAAAGGCTCAGGCTGCCACATGTGCAACTTATAAGCCACCTGGTGTAATTATACGAGATATCAGTCCATTTATACTGTGAAAAGCATTAAACTAGTCACATTCCTTGATTGTGATTCTGATAAGGAATAACAAATGATTGAGTGTGCTGCTCTAGGACACTAATCAACGACACAAAGTCGAGTTACTGTAACAAAGTTGATTTTCCTAGAACAGCATGTCCTGCTGTGTGTTCCTCTTATACCACAGTAATTTGCCAACGATTACAATTTTTTTTTATTTATGAAAGAGCGACACATAAAACACCTTTTATATATTTTAATTTGCTAATGTATGGAGCGGTTGTGAAAGATGTTAGTTCCTGTTATCACTTATAGTATTATAGCAGCTACAAACAGTTGTCCCCTCATTTTCTCTCGAAAAACAAAGTCAACAACGTCCTCCATCCTGAAAACTTTCCTGAGGCAAGAAACGTTTAGGAACAGCTTTACCCCGGATACAAAAAGAGCTGACACTGGAGACTCCTTCCAAAAGTACATAAACGTCTCCTCACAGAAAGCTTTACCATATTAAGTATTACACGTTTTTCTTTGTTGAATAACGTTTTTTTAAAACCTCTTTATTTTCATGTGGAGTGTCCGCCATACGAGCCCCTGTGAATTACTATAAAAACGAGAACATATTACAACGAGTGCATTAATATAAACCTTAATTAATAAGTTCTTAATTACAAACGGAACTACTGTCAAAACTGCTGTTATGGAAAATCAAAGATAGTGTATATTGCATGATTGGCTACGAGTAATAAAACAAACAAACCATTAAAAGATTTTTATGCTAAAGAACACTCGTTCAAATAGTCAAATGTATCTATTGATTGTATAAATGTAATATACAAGTTGAATTGTAATGAATAAATATCTATTTTTTTATTCGCCGTACAAATTCTTAGCTTCTTACTTTGTCGTCAATGTCGGTGATGTTCATGCAGTAGAAGACGTCATATTTGAAATAGTCCATCAAGATTCTTCTTAGGATGTCGAAAGAAATGTAGGACCTGGAAGGACAAGGACAGCATATATTGTGGAAAATGTCCTGGTTATTCTATAAAAAAGTATTCGAGAGTCTGGGGTTTAAGATGTCAAAAATCAGACTTTATTGAAAACACAACAAAGCCGAGACGTCTGCAGACCATCTGACAAACATCAGTTTTTATACATTTCTAATACAATGATCACATTCAGGCGGGGTTTCCCCATTTTTTCTTTAATCACACCTCTGGCGCTTGCCACAATTATGTGTCCTTCTATGTATCTCAAAAACAACCGCGGCGCGAGGTCTATCAGTGTATTTTTTAAAAAGTTTCAAGGCTAGACGTCTCAAGGCCTTAATTGGTATTGACAGCCAAAAATGTCAAGGCCTTATTTGGTTTCAACTATGCAGATAGTGAGTTTCACACTGGGATCATATGCCAAAAGTTTCAAGGCCTGCTTTTTACCTTATACTAAAGGTTTCATCTCCTGATTAATTTTATTCAATGATTTATTTCCCTTACAATTGATTTATTGGTTAATACATGGAAATGGTTGGTTAAATACTGTCAGCTAATATATAAAAATACATTAGGGTAATATATGAAAATACACTATAAATCCCTCCCTTTGGGACTTACTAAGTCCCACCTACTTCAAGAGAGCAGCCTCACAACTCAATCCACTCACTTACACTAACTAGTGATCTGGGCGATCACCTCTTCAGATCTAGCAATGATCAAATTCTGAAGCTGCGCTCTTGTGGAGAACGGGACCAAACATCTCCCCCCACACTTGACTAAGAAGGAGTAAAAGATCCCATTTCCCTAAACCTAACAATCAAAATCGACATAGTGTTATAAGCATGTGCGTGTAAATGGTTCAGCTCTTGCCCGTGGTTGTCACGGCTGTGTAGAATACATTAATGATTTGCATAAAATAATGTGTAATGGAAATCAAGTCTCATAATCAATAAAACATAATCAGTAGTAGTCTGAATACTAATCCAGTGTGATCAGTTACAATCAATAGTGAAAATTCAGCAGGATATATGTCAGTGCACTCGGTTACAATCAGTAGTGAAGACATAAAATTCAGTAGTAAATATAAAAACGTATAAAAGTAGCTTAGTCTCTCAGTTGACTGATGGATGGTCATCTAGCGGAGCGATGTCTTTCTTCAACCCAGATACTTTGCGTATCGTAGAGGGTCACCCTTGGGGAGACGTTAGGCTAGCACTTACACCCAGGGCATGGCTCATCAAACTTCTTCTTCATCCTCACTTGAGGAACTGGAAACTTTCATCCTATTTCTGTTCTGGGATCCAATCTGGCTTAGGGGGCCAAGCTTGTATGGCCCTTCCCTTTTGGGCTCGAACACCCCTAGGTACACCTGTCCTCCAGGAGTCACTGGACAAGGAACTTCTGTCTCCTCACTCGGTCCTCTGTTCCTGTGAATAGATAGCTTAATATATAGCAGTTAGTTATCGCATATATGCTCTTAGTTCCATTTGCAATTGTTCCAGCAGCAGTCCATCATAAGGACCTCTCAGATATTGCACAGGCATGGGTCGACCCGTAAGCATTTCATGCGGTGTTAGATGCATATTTCTGTTAGTCTGCATGCAGTAGCTCATTAGTGCAAAAGGTAGAGCATCTACCCAATTAAGTTTAGTGTCAGCACAAATCTTATTAAGCTTAACCTTAAGAGTACAATTCACCCTTTCCACCATTCCTTGTGACTGAGGGTGATACACGCATCTCAATCTCTATTTTATTCTTAACTGCTGTAAGACTGTTTTTACAGTTCTCTGCACAAAAGCCGATCCATTATCAGAGCTTATCTGTGATGGTATGCCAAATCTAGGTATTATTTCCCTAGTCAAGAATTTAATCACCGTTTCCACAGCCTGATCTTTTGACGGTATTGCTTCAACCCACCTACTAAATCTATCAATTATTACCAGCATGTACCTTTTTCCTCCCACACTTCTCACCATGTCTACATAATCTATTACCAGGTGTTTGAACGGTCCTTCTGGTACTGGTATATGTCCTATTGGTGCTGATGTTCCCTTTCTGACATTGTTCTGAGCATAAACTTCACACTTAGACAAAACAATACCCACCATTGCTTGTAAATATGGAGACCAATATACGTGTTGTTTTATTTTTCTTATCACTTCTCCCCGTGCACAATGATCAAAACCATGGCCATTAGAAATCAGTATTGTAAGTAGCGCTGTGGGTGCAATTATGTATCCCTCATGCGAACGCCATATGCCATTGACATCTCTAGTTGCACCTCTCTGTTGCCATACAGAGAATTCAGAAACATTTGCCTATTATCTTCTAAGTTAGGTTCAGGCTGGATAAGATCCATCAGTGCTAATACTGCTACCTGGCAACCTGAGGCAGATTTGGCTACCAAATCTGCAGCATTATTGTCCTTAATGACAAAGTCATGTGTTTTTTTTTTTTTTTTTGCCTGATATTTAATAATTGCTAACCATTTAGGATGCATCATGGCAGAAATCAATTAAACTATTTGTTCAGCATGTTAAAATGGCCATCACTTTTTCTAAAACCTCTTTGCTTCCTAACAGCTCCAAACAGGTGGCACACACCATGGGCATAAGCAGAGTCAGTGTATATATATATATATATATATATATATATATATATATATATATATATATATATATATATATATATATATATATATTAGCAATTCTATCCTTAATCAGTTGACACTATATAGTGAGAGCTTTTAATTCAGCCAACTGGGCAGCTCAAGGGTGCTCTAAATGTTTGTGAAATTTCAGACACAAAATCTTTCAGATGAAAAGTTCAAACGTAGGCTCAAGGAAATGTGAATTTTGGCTAGGCAATCGTGAGTGTTCTCAGTGACTGGTTCAAAAGAATTAATTAGGCAGTGCAACACTACAGTTGGTTTGTTAGGCACACTAGCAGGTTTGATAGTTAAATTTTGGGTGGCACAAAGAGTAACCTCATATCCTGGTCTTTGTTGATCTGTCATGTGTTGCATGCGGATGTTATTCAAATTGGCAGTGACCTGGTGTGATGAGTGTAAGATCAATGTGTGAGAGAGAGCAATTTTCCCAGTGGTCTGCACTAAGAGAGCAGCTGCAGCCACAGCATGCAAAAATGCTGGCAATCCCAGTGCCACCAAATCCAATGTTTTGGATAAATAAACTACAGGCCTGAAGCGCGCCCATACCCCTGAGCCAGGACCCCCCACAGTGGCTCCCCCTCCCTCAGTCACTTATAAGTGAAAGTCTTTGTTGTAGTTAGACATCCGCAGTACAGGTGCAGAGCAGGTAGCCTTCAATGCTTGGAAAGAGTTCACCGTGTCAGAAGTCCATTCAGTCTTTGTTTTTTTCTTTAGAACAGCCAGCTCTCAGGATTTTGTCACGAAAAGAGCAATCAGTGATCCACTGATGACAATAGTTTATAATGTCCAGAAGGCTTATATTTGTTGTGTGGTACGGGGCGGAGGAGGACCCCAATCATGTCCTGTCAGCCTTGGGAGCATGAGAAATTCGAGGGAGTCTCTGACCACAGAGGAGAAGACCGCAGGGAAGTCCAGAACCCCTGAGGGAGACACACCCAGGTGTGTTGTTGATTTTAGAACGTTAAGGTGAGTAATGGCCTCATGCTCTCAAATGCAGGCACACTGGGAAAAAAAACTGAATACCTGTCAAGAGCAGAAAAATAATGATTATCATGTGGAATGGAAGAGGTTACATTAGGGACATCAGGCACTAATGGGGTTACTGGGATAACTAGTTCATTAATTTTACAAACGACAAATTTTGTGTAAAATGCCAAACTCTTCCTCCAGCCTTAGACATTGGTTAATGTGTTATATAGCGGAACTTTTGGCACAATCACACCCTGCTGTAATAATGCTAGAATAACTGGGCATATCCATTCCTTCTTTTCTGAGGACAGAGGGTATTGTTTACAAAGCACAGGACAACTATGTTTCACTTTAGCTTGATACAGTGTACATGTTACCTGTCTTACTTCAACCTTATGTAGCCCATAATGTGTCAGGTCTGTTAGTGAGTTCAAGATGAGGGATGCCACCAACACTGTCAGATTCTGAAACTGGAGACAGACAACTGGGAACACACAACTGCAAAGCCCATCATTAAATGTGAGTGACGTGCAATTTATGCATCAGATCAAGGCCTAGTAAATTAGAAGGTGAGTTTTGAGTGATTTGACGCACAGTCAGGATATTTCATAAATATTTCTACTGTTTCTTTGTCAGCACGCAACCCTGTGTAAGTCTCTATTGCTGGAAGTCTAAATATAGGCCTGAGTGGGTCCCCTTTTCTATACACTGCATATAGGATCATAGATACTCAATTTAGGGGATACAGATGTTTGTTTTTTATTGACTATCTCCTTTTCCCTTTCAACTGTATTTGTTGTACAATCTTTATCCACTCAACTTCTGGATCTCTTACTTGCTCTACATTCACATAAACTACCATACAATCAGTCCACCTCATCTTTAATCTTCTGCCTCGCTTATGTTTAATGTTTTTGTTACCTGCACTATGTAACTGTTTTTTCCTTTCTTTTATCAAAAGTTATCTACATAAAATTGCTCTTTTCAAAAGCGATCGCTAACCCCTTGTATTTCTTGTAATATTTGATTTAATTTCGCATCAATTCACTTCTTTAATTCTTATTTTAATGTACTTCTATGATCGAAGGAATAACACCTCTCATAAAAGTGATGTCTTCTACTCTCATGTTTGCATAATCTATCAAAATGAGTTCTAGTCTGAAGTCTGCAACAATAAAAATCCAAGCAGCAAAGATGAATTCTTCTCCCTTCCGGCATAGCTTTTCTTAATATCCTTCTGGTGAACAGAAAAAGTCCTCTACTCTAGGGCTATTTGTGATGTACACTAACCTAATATGATCAAATCCCATCTGTGCTAACAAGTGATAATCCCAATAATACGGAACTAAAAAATAACTTATATGAGGTTGTTCCTTCCAGCAGTTTCTGCAGCAGTCTGGGTTGCATGACGGAAGCAGTCTCTGAGATGCTGCAACAATATCCACCTATCCTGTCGAGCAGTGGTTACACGTGGTCTCCGAGACCTTGGTCGATCTTTTACTGTACCAGTTTGAGCATATCGTCTCACAAGATTGGATACTGCACCTTGACTACAGCCAAGTCTTTGTGTAACAACAGTCTGACTGACACCAGACTTCAGCATACCAATTGCCCATAGGCGCTGTTCATTCGTCAACCTTGGCATCAATTTTCTTTCAATGTTTTTCACCTCAGAAATCGTCAACAACTGTCACCAGAGTGAAATCTTTCAGGTGTCATTAAATGTTAGGACAGAAATCAGCCTTAACTCAAATAACCTCACTCAATCAGACAGAGCTAACGAGGCGTGACCTGGCCAATTAAAGAGTCAACAAACTTACCTGGACGTCAGAGCAACCAAAACAACCAAAACATTAGCTTATTACCAATAAAATTATATTGAAATATGTCTTTTAGAACCTATTAGTTTCTTTTGATGCTGAGTATATATATATATATATATATATATATATATATATATATATATATATATATATATATATATATATATATATATATATATATATACACATCTAAATTAGGCATAATACATATGTATAATTAACTAGTCTGACATAAAATGTATCATCTATGAGATTTATTTCAATTTGATTAACATTCAAATTAATCAAAGATTAGCTTCATTTGGGAGCGCCATTTGCGACAAGCATTAAAAAAAATTCACTTTATAAATGTATCCATTTCACTTAAACTGTATTTGATCAAATTAAGTTGGACCGACTCAATTACATTCCATTGCATGAATCAGGTTTTTATTAGCTGGGGCTAAACATATTTACTGGATGGAAATCTGCCCTCAATTAAATTGTGTTCATGCAATGAGTTATTTTTTGTGCAGTTATCTGCTCTTCTGAGTGAGCTAACGCAGGCTGCTGCACACTCAGTGTGTTCAAATGTTTCCCTTATCGGACCTTCAGCCCAATGTTCAATATAAGGCATAATATACAAAACTTCTCCTACTATTGGTAAGATAAAAATAGGTTTAAATGGATCTCCTCCCCTATATACTACATATAAGTTCATAGAGTATTTCTGCAAAAATTAAGTCGAGCTCCTCTAAGGGCGTGTCCCTTTTGGGAGCATCAACACAAACTGATATACTGGGCTTATTATTTCATTATTTGTTATTAACTTCCACACGAAACTCAATTACTTTAAAGTTACTTGCAAACTGATTTCCCCTATATTTTACTACTGCATGAATTCCAGTTCTAATTACCACTACACCAAGAGGTTGTATAAATTCTCTATATGACCATGTATTCTATAATCTGGGCTAAAACCTCCTTGTATGAAAAAAATGTTAAACAGAGATGTTAACTGCTCTTTAGTTGATCTACACTTTTGCTTCTTTTTATCTCTGTGCTTATGAGGCATGAAAAGAAAAATTCTTTATTATCACTTGTGTATGTATGGGATATAGGTGAAAGGTCCAAATAGACTCCCTTCTCCACGTTCTGAGCGCCTGGCTTATTAATTTCTCAACAAAGGATAATGACCAAACAATCTGCAAAACCAATATCTTGTAATATTTTTTGTTCTAACACTTTTCCAACTTTCCATGAATAATTTTTCACTTTTATCTAAAATGCACATTCACATAAACATACACTGGAGCGCACACACACACGCACACACACACACACACACACACACACACACACACAGCCACAGATTAGAACACACACACAAAATCCTTCTCTCTGCGTTCCACACACACACAGGCACAGATAAGGACACGCTCGCAGGCGCACACACACACGCAGGCACACACACTCAAAAAAGTTCTCACTCAACCACAGGGATACACACACAAAGAAAGTTCTTCTCACTCACTCACAGGGATACACAAATTCAGACACACACTCACACATGGGGGACCCCCTTCACTCACTCTTATGATCATTTATGCAGTGTTTTCTCCTTTTATCTATTGTATAACATCGGCAACTAGAAGGGTGTCTAAGAAATCTACAATACCATTTTTGGGAGGAAAGCTCAGACAACTCTTGGTCTGGCCTACAACGAATACAATTAGGCAAATGGCCAAAATAACTACAAAACCAATTTCTGGGCTGTTCTGTAGTTTTCAACACACACACAGCAACTGCAGTTTTTTCTATTACATATGAATCCTCTGTCTCATATTTGTGCACATGACAGCATATAAGTATACCCTTTTTACTCACTTCTTTTTTCCAATAAAATGGTCTTGATTCATACATTCATACCAAGACACATATGCTTGTCTATATAACAGAGACTCCCTCGGTCGGGCTCCAAACAAGCCGCCCCCACCAAGCGGAACCTAGTCAGGAACGGACACCCACCTCACACACCCAATCACACAACTGAGAACACTCCAACTCCCATGCACCAAACTTTATGGCAGTACCAGACACCACGAGACCGAGATCCTTAACACAAACGGACAACACACAAGACAGAGCACTCAGTGCCCAGCGAGTGGCACACTGAATGGTTAAATTGGTCCGTCCAATTTGCTAGATCAGTGTGGCGCTGACAAGCCCAGATCAGTGACAGGAGATTTACAGAGCCCCACAACCGGCGCTGAGAGGGATTTGAGATTAGGTAAACCAAACCCACCAGGAACTCACCCGGAAAGAGACAAACCTCTCCAGAACCCTTAAACCAGGGACAACACCTAAGAAATCAGAAGATAGACAATTATCTACACAGAGTAAAGCTCCTTTTATCAGGACTAACAAATAACACATAAAGCGGACTCACAAGCAGTGGCCTAAATTTTGCGGCGTTTTTATTCAATTCTCTGCGCCTCTTGCGCTGCTAATTTTTCATCTTTCATAATTATGTGCCTCTTGCACAATTCCCGGGACAACACCCATGCCAAGGGTGTTCTTGCACTCCTCTTGAGTGACCTGCCCTCTTAGCAGGATTTTACACTCCTCTTGAGTGACCTGCCCTCTTAGCAGGATTTTACACTCCTCTTGAGTGACCTGCCCTCTTAGCAGGATTTTACACTCCTCTTGAGTGACCAGCCCTCTTAGCAGGATTTTACACTCCTCTTGAGTGACCAGCCCTCTTAGCAGGATTTTACACTCCTCTTGAGTGACCTGCCCTCTTAGCAGGATTTTAGCGCTTCTCTTCACTTTTTCCTTGTATTTTACTGATATCCTTCAAGGCCCACTTATCAGCAAAAATACCTATTTATATATCTCACTGCTGTCCATCAAGGCCCACTCAGCAATAAAATATATTCTACCCTATATATATTCCACTGTTATCCATCAAGGCCCACTTAACAGTAAAATATATTCTGCATGCAGTTTGTACCTTTTTGAGATCAAAAACCCCCTCTGCACAATTTGGTTCTTTATTTGAAGAAGCACATGAGTGTTCCTACCGCTCAGACCGACCACAGTGGATCACACAAACAATTTTACCAAAAGCAAAATTGCTTACCTTTATTTAGCCGGCCTGTCTGTGTGGCCCACCGCGGAGCGGCCCTGCACGGCGTCGCACTCCTCTCAGGCTCCTTTTCAAATCCTGTTGTCGTGACGCCAATTTCTATTGTGGAAAATGTCCTGGTTATTCTATAAAAAAGTATTCGAGAGTCTGGGGTTTAAGATGTCAAAAATCAGACTTTACTGAAAACACAACAAAGCCGAGACGTCTGCAGACCATCTGACAAACATCAGTTTTTCATCTTTAACATGTCTTCTTTTACTTTGTAATTAAAAAAAAAAAAAAAGAAAAAAGTAAGACCTGAACTGAAACATCTTTGTTTGACAATTTTTGTCCATTACTCAGGTCTAAATACATCATCTAAGACCCTATTTACTCCTGCCCATTTCATGTATCTTGTATCTGGATTATTTCTTTATAAGATGTTAAGCACATGCATTTATGAATAAAATGGTTGCTACATTTAAAAAAAAAAATCGTTTATAATGTGGATAATTCTCTTACCCGAAAACGAGTTGGTTCTTTTAGTCGGCTCTTTTTGGTGAACACTGAGAACCGACTCGCATTTGAGGCTTGTTTTTTCATTTGTCGTTTTGTTACGTTAAAACCAGAGTAACATTTCATGAAGCAATTTCAGCCATAATTAACAAAGCAGAACAAAAACTTTGTCCGGTTTAAAAAAAATGCCAATAAGACCTTCATTCAAACAATTTTCTTTCCTATCCCTATTTATCTCGAACTATAGATCATAGCTGAATTTCTATTAGATTTTATACTGACAATTACATTTAAAAAGAACATTTCAAGTACATGGTATTTTCTTAATGAAACAGCAAAACAATTATATATTTCAACAAACATCTGTAAAAAATCTCTTTTCTGGAGAGTGTTCATTATGAAATAACATCATCTATAGACTAGCCTCATTTGCACAACTAAATATAATTTTTTAGAAAGTCCAAATGCAGATAATACTTGTATTTATGTCAGCAATCAACTGACAAGGATGAATTTTATTATCTGTTATTTTAAAAAATTCTCCTATTCACCTGTACTGCTTTGCTTATTATCATGTCTATTATCGATATTTTAATTCCCATTAATTCCAATTTTTACACCAAAGCACACTGGCTGTATCAGGAAATCTCCATGTCAAACCAACATGCTCCAATTGGGGCAGATTTATGGCTTACACTACATATACACTACAGTTAAAAAAAAAAAAAAAAATCTTATCAAGTAAAAATATCTATAGCCAAATATAGCTGATATTTCTCATTATGAGATTATTAAATAGCAAATGTAAGATACCCAAGTCTATTTCTAGAGTTTTGTAATAATTCCAAGCTTGAAGTTGCCTTATTCTATTGTTAATTTCTAGAAATAAATTAAATTAAAATTAAAACTAATGAAATAAGCTAAATGATCTGCCAACAGAAAAAGACCAGTTCAAGCTTGAAATGAATAAGAATACTGTATAGTTGTTTATAATAAGCTCATATTGTGAAACATTAAAAACATTTTCTATATCCTGCTCAGATATCATTTTGACTTTTTCAGCAGAAATGACACCAATGACAGTTGTAATATGATATTATTTGCATTTAGATGGTGAAATAATTGTGATTGTTTAGAATTTGTATCTTTCAGTGCGCTGGCTTACACATGACACGTTATACTTTTACTAAAGTTCAATTTTAGTCTGCAGTAAGCTAAACCCTTTAGACCAGTTGCTGTGTGACCATGACTTTGAGAAGTGAGCCTTGTGTTCCAAATGGTGTTGAGTGACACGATACAGTAGGAAAGGCTTTGCCAATCATAATCTTGGTGACCCACGCACATGCATTTCTAAAATGCTGAGAAAATACATCCTGGTTTTACACATCTGTGCCAGTTCAGCCACTTACTTTTACAAGTGCAACACTTGCAGCACTCCAATGATTCATTGACGTGACATTTCTTGTGGCATACCAAAGACAACAATAATATAACTTCACTCACACCATCACTGAAAACCACACCGCGTATCACTGACAAGCATCCAACAGCCTAATACTTAGCAAAGTCCAATTTGTCTGGAGTTATTATGTGGCTTTGTGTGCTAAGACCCACAGTATTTAAACTACGTTACTCTGATGCTTTTATTGATCCGACTAAGCAGTTTGTATTAGTGGTAATATTGTGTAATATACTGACAAATCTTCTGTCTCAATCGATTCTCTAATGTTTTTTTTTTTTTTAAATGCTTTTACAAACAAAAGACAACAAAGATCTATATTTTGTCATTCTGCCTTTCCTTTTACACAGCAATCTGCTCGTCCTGGTCAGGTCTAATACAAGTGGCCCTTTAAAATAAAACAGCTGCTATTTATTCAATTGTATTGCAGTCATCCGCATTGAAATCCCAACTTGCTGCACTGGATATGTGAAAACGGATATGTTTGAAGACCAGAGATGTATCACGCATCCATCAACACTAACTTCAAATGTTATATGGACTATCAGATGAAACAGGTCAGCTGCCTGTCTATCCTCACTTGATCCCACGCGCTCCTGCTGACATCGTAGTAAATCTCTGCGCCATATTTCTTGGCCCCCTAGGAAGCAGCCTCTAGTCACTAGAGAAGGACGCACGTACTTATGGACATGTGATTTCAGGTTCCTCGTTTGTTATGCTGTGTCACAGAAGCGAGACTGAAAAGCAAAGGGCCATTCTTCCGATGCTTGCAGGTCCACTGAAATAGAGTCCAGCTAATCCCTCTCACAGCTCCGTGTAGTTCGGTCACTATGTTGTGCTTAGAGTACATTTATTAATGGAGAACATATGCTTTCTATATTTGAACAGGCCTGCATGCGACACAATACAGGGAATTTCAGGCTGTTTTAGTGGTAGGAAGGACAGAAAGCCTGTTAACTGTATCCACACAGATCCATTAAACAGGCCATTAAACCTTAAAAGAAAAAAAAAATCCACATGAAACAACTTTCGTATTAATCTTTATAATTAACATGCAATATTTAAGCTGATCTTCTTACTAAATCAGTGCACATAGTGATTATTGTACAAACCTAAATATTTGTAAATGCCTATGAATGCACGTGTAGCTCAACTAGTTAGGTAATTGCAGACTGTGTCAAAAGTGTCTAAAATGATAAACGTTATCATGTATTCGACTTGCCCGGGACTTTTTATAGTCTACAAAAAAACATTCGCCATGTCTGAAACCTAACCGTGGTCAAGCCAGACGAGATGGAAACCTTAGTGTGAGTATATATAGGGTTTTACGGTAACCAGCAGACACTTGAGGGGGAAAAAGCTACTGCTCGTCTTAGTTACTAAGTTTACTTACACTCTTACTTGTTAATTTTTTTTTTTTTTACATAACATCTCTTTCCCATCACAGAATGTCCGTTTTGCAGAAGCGTATTAAAAAAACAAAACAAAACAAAAATTCCACAAGCGACCGGTGTTTACCGTATACACTCGCAGATAAGTTTCTACCTCGGCTGACTTTGAAAGCATAGCTTTAATTTCTCCGTATGTGTTAAAATATCTGGTCTTTGAAAAGGAACAGCAAAAAAAGTGTCTATAAAAAAAAGTGTTCTACA
Source organism: Cranoglanis bouderius (assembly GCA_023630585.1). Lineage (NCBI taxonomy): Eukaryota > Metazoa > Chordata > Actinopteri > Siluriformes > Cranoglanididae > Cranoglanis > Cranoglanis bouderius. Next base: position 6,084,820 of record CM042555.1, read on the forward strand.
TAACGTAACTGAAAAGACGGATTTCGGTTTCTATGCCCGATTAGCAAACAAGCCACGACTGTGATTTCCGGGTTCCTATTCTAAAGCACCGCCCGCCCACTTTGTCTCGTCTGATTGGTTAATGTTGGCATCATTTGCATGGCCTACCCGGCATGCAGTGCGTTAAGAATACATCGCAGGTATTAAATAGTAAAACATTATTATTATTTTTTTTTGCATTTAACATAACAATTATATTAGTACTAACATGTAGCGTAAAATTAAATTATATAATATTCATTTGTGTAATTGCTTAGTATGTTTACCGTTACTGTGTAACAGGTCTGTTTGATCGGGGTTGTGGACTCAACGGTTGGGAAAATTAGAGCTCATGTTTCTCTTCATATCGTATAAATCTTTCGCCTTTTACTAAAGATTTCCGTGGGGAGGAACACTATGAGTATAAACTAATTTTTTGTTGCCCCACTATATGTGGGGTTCATTTCTTGGTTATAAAAGAAGAATCATCTGAACTTTATGGAAAATTTGAAGTGTGTGGTATTTATGTTAACTACACGGGAGTGTCCTGAAACTGTAGATCTTGGGTTATGAGAGAGTGAAATATATGATTGCAAGAGCGAGGAAACTGACTGGATATATAAAAACCCCAGAACAACTAAAATTAGCGCTAGTTAATATGCAGTGGTTACTAATTCACCTAAATGACCTTTGACATAACAAATGTAACAATTTGCAAGAAATTGTGTGTATGTCTGAAAGGGTTAAAGAACTTAGTGCAAAACTCTGTCATTTGATTCACAGCGCATTAAAACTGGGATAACAGCATTAAATAAATATTACAGTTGTACAGTTACATTTCATCCTTACCTCCTCTTGCTGTCACATAACATTACTGCACGTGCTGTAATGTTATTTTGTGTATTATAGCATAGGATCGTTTTTTTTTTTTTTTTTAAATTAACCAAAAATGCATACTCAATACAGATACACAATTCAACAGCATTCAAAATGTCTTAAAGAAATCATACATAAATCAGAATATCCAACCATGTACCTTAATCCAAAAACCCTCATACCTTCACAACCTAAAACCCAACAAAAAACAAAAAAAAAGGAGAACAAAGGCTGAATTTTCACAAAGGACACTTTTTTTTTTCTCCCCAGTGATGAAATCCCAACTATTCGAAAGGCAAAAACATATCATAACCAATACCAGCCCAAGAGAAACAACAAAACAAAAACAACAAAACAAAACAAAAAAAAAAAACATAATAATTAGGAACTTTTTTTTTTTTATTAACCAAAAATGCATACTCAATACAGATACACAATTCAACAACATTCAAAATGTCTTAAAGAAATCATACATAGTTCAGAATATCCAACCATGTACCTTAATCCAAAAACCCTCATACCTTCACAAACTAAAACCCAACAAAAAACAAAAAAAAGGAGAACAAAGGCTGAATTTTCACAAAGAACACTTTTTTTTTTCCAGTGATGAAATCCCAACTATTCGAAAGGCAAGAAACATATCATAACCAATACCAGCCCAAGAGAAACAACAAAACAAAACATTATTTTAAATTAGGAACACACTTTTTTTTTTTTTTTTTTTTATTTAACAAAAATGCATACTCAATACAGATACACAATTCAACAACATTCAAAATGTCTTAAAGAAATCATACATAGTACAGAATATCCAACCATGTACCTTAATCCAAAAACCCTCATACCTTCACAAACTAAAACCCAACAAAAAACAAAAAAAAGGAGAACAAAGGCTGACTTTTCACAAAGGACACTTTTTTTTTTTTCCAGTGATCAAATCCCAACTATTCGAAAGGCAAGAAACATATCATAACCAATACCAGCCCAAGAGAAACAACAAAACAAAACATTATTTTAAATTAGGAACTTTTTTTTTTTTTATTTATTTAACAAAAATGCATACTCAATACAGATACACAATTCAACAACATTCAAAATGTCTTAAAGAAATCATATATAGTACAGAATATCCAACCATGTACCTCAATCCAAAAACCCTTATACCTTCACAAACTAAAACCCAACAAAAAACAAAAAAAGAAGAACAAAGGCTGAATTTTCACAAAGGACACTTTTTTTTTTTTCCAGTGATCAAATCCCAACTATTCGAAAGGCAAGAAACATATCATAACCAATACCAGCCCAAGAGAAACAACAAAACAAAACATTATTTTAAATTAGGAACACACCCCCCCCCAAGGATCGGGTCAAAAGTCAACACACATCAAATGACACAGAATGCTATAAAATTGCCAACATACGTGCATCCGCTAGAGGGCTACTGAACAGTGAACTCTGAGTTAATGGTATCCCAAAAATCCCTGCTGTAATATGCAAATTTGGCCGCCTCTCATTGGACGTCGCGACGCATTAACACGCAGGCTGAGTAAAAGTACAGATGTTGTGAATTTATGTGAGCTGAAACAGTCCGTACATATATTCATAGTCAGATTAAAAACAATCTTCAACAATGAGCTACTTAAAGTTAATATGATAAGGTACTTTATGGTATTACAGTACAGCATGTCACGGCTACCGTCACTGTGTAACACGTCTCTCTGATCGGGGTTGTGGACTGAAGGCTGTATAAACTCAAACCACTCATGGTTCTCTTCAAATCGTATAAATCTTTCGCCTTTTACTAAAGATTTCCGTGGGGAGGACCATTATGAGTACAAATTAATTTTTTGTCGCTCCATCTAACGGTGGAGCTCATTCTCCTGGTCAAAAATAAGAAAAATAACACGATATGCATGTGACTTTATATTTTGTCAATATGTTATTCCAAGCTGCTCTGTTCTTATAATGTTTTCAAATGATTTTTAACAGTTAGATGTTATTTGAAAAAAAAAAAACCAACAGAACGCGGTCAAAAACCATTAAGATAAAGTTGATCAATTTGACGGTGTTCTTTAATGAAACCAAGCACCGTTCCATCTTCTTCACAGAAAAAAAAAACCTAATTCCAAGCATAAACAAACTGTATAAAAAAGATCTTGTGTTTTCTAACACGTAAAGATGAAAAGTAAATTTAAATTAATCAAGCTTTAGCGATACTAATTAAATAACTCAGAGGAAGCATGGGCAAGGTCTTGCCATCATCTTCGAGACTGTTTTGGACAATTTGGTTTGTTCGGTTGAAACGCCATTATTAGATTCATACTAGGTTGAAAAAAAAATCACTGATAGATCAATCACCATGATGAATGCATCGTTTAACTATTACATGTGCTTCTATCTCACCAAAAAGTCCATATTGTAAGTATTCTTTACCGAAACCTGTATTAGTTACTTTTATTATCATATAACACTATAGTTTCCTTCACCTACTTCCTGTATTACAGCGTCATGAAGCACAATTCACTACCGAAATCCCTTAGAGTAAAAACAAACAAACAAAAAAAAAACAACCAACCAACCAACCAACCAATATATATATATATATATATATATATATATATATATATATATATATATATATATATATATATATATATATATACAGGTGCATCTCAATAAATTAGAATGTCATGGAAAAGTTCATTTATTTCAGTAATTCAACTCAAATTGTAAAACTCGTGTATTAAATAAATTCAATGCACACAGACTGAAGTAGTTTAAGTCTTTGGTTCTTTTAATTGTGATGATTTTGGCTCACATTTAACAAAAACCCACCAATTCACTATCTCAACAAATTAGAATATGGTGACATGCCAATCAGCTAATCAACTCAAAACACCTGCAAAGGTTTCCTGAGCCTTCAAAATGGTCTCTCAGTTTGGTTCACTAGGTAAGCCACAAACATTCATTGCCAAAGAAGCTGGCTGTTCACAGAGTGCTGTATCCAAGCATGTTAACAGAAAGTTGAGTGGAAGGAAAAAGTGTGGAAGAAAAAGATGCACAACCAACCGAGAGAACCGCAGCCTTATGAGGATTGTCCAGCAAAATCGATTCAAGAATTTGAGTGAACTTCACAAGGAATGGACTGAGGCTGGGGTCAAGACATCAAGAGCCACCATACACAGACGTGTCAAGGAATTTGGCTACAGTTGTCGTATTCCTCTTGTTAAGCCACTCCTGAACCACAGACAACGTCAGAGGCGTCTTATCTGGGCTAAGGAGAAGAAGAACTGGACTGTTGCCCAGTGGTCCAAAGATCTCTTTTCAGATGAGAGCAAGTTTTGTATTTCATTTGGAAACCAAGGTCCTAGAGTCTGGAGGAAGGTGGAGAAGCTCATAGCCCAAGTTGCTTGAAGTCCAGTGTTAAGTTTCCAGTCTGTGATGATTTGGGGTGCAATGTCATCTGCTGGTGTTGGTCCATTGTGTTTTTTGAAAACCAAAGTCACTGCACCCATTTACCAAGAAATTTTGGAGCACTTCATGCTTCCTTCTGCTGACCAGCTTTTTGAAGATGCTGATTTCATTTTCCAGCAGGATTTGGCACCTGCCCACACTGCCAAAAGCACCAAAAGTTGGTGAAATGACCATGGTGTTGGTGTGCTTGACTGGCCAGCAAACTCACCAGACCTGAACCCCATAGAGAATCTATGGGGTATTGTCAAGAGGAAAATGAGAAACAAGAAACCAAAAAATGCAGATGAGCTGAAGGCCACTGTCAAAGAAACCTGGGCTTCCATACCACCTCAGCAGTGCCACAAACTGATCACCTCCATGCCACGCCGAATTGAGGCAGTAATTAAAGCAAAAGGAGCCCCTACCAAGTATTGAGTACATGTACAGTAAATGAACATACTTTCCAGAAGGCCAACAATTCACTAAAAATGTTTTTTTTATTGGTCTTATGAAGTATTCTAATTTGTTGAGATAGTGAATTGGTGGGTTTTTGTTAAATGTGAGCCAAAATCATCACAATTAAAAGAACCAAAGACTTAAACTACTTCAGTCTGTGTGCATTGAACTTATTTAATACACGAGTTTCACAATTTGAGTTGAATTACTGAAATAAATGAACTTTTCCACGACATTCTAATTTATTGAGATGCACGTGTGTGTGTGTGTGTGTGTGTGTGTGTGTGTGTGTGTGTGTGTGTGTGTGTGTGTGTGTGTATATGTATGTATGTATGTGTATATGTATGTATGTATGTATATATGTATGTATGTATGTATATATATATGTGTGTATATATATATATATATATATATATATATATATATAAATAATGTGTGTGTGTACCTTCTCCCTCCTGCAGAGCCTTCTGGTCACCCACTGCTTCTGGCACCAGTTTAGCATACGAACGTTCTGAACTAGCATCAAACTTGGCAGTGTCAAAATACACTGAGCCATTGGACTCATAACTGCAATAAGAAGAACGAGAAGCAAATTAAAAATAATCTTTCAAAATATAAATGAATACATATTTATATTATTCTGAGATAGCACAGTTAAACATTAAGATGCATTAAATATATTAATATCCTATGAGTACTAACCCGTATCCGTTGTCCACTATTTTTTTCACAAACTCCACAATCTCTGGAACATATTCACTGACCCGTGTGAGGACATCAGGTGGAAGAACCTGGTATTACATCGAGATCGAGTCAGCGTCACTGTTTCAGCGCAATTTAGCTCAACATTCAAAACCCTGGAAGTTCTCAAAAGCAGTAAATCCATTCAGTCACTTAATTAACCATATTGCAACCTGAGCTTTAAAATGAGAACTGTAAACATTTTCCTGAAGTTAAAACATCAGTTTTACTTACACTGAGGGCTTCCATGTCTTTGTGATACTCTCCCTCCCAGTATTTTGGTAACAGGGAGAATATTGAGTTTTCTGTTACTTGGCTGCCAAACTGGGAATCCAACCAATCAGACAAAAGGTCCTTGGCTTCTTCTAATAAAACCTTATCAGCAGAACACAAATGCAAGATCAAGAAAACAAACCTCTCTTTTGTATTAAGAATATTGAATAGATTAAGTATACAAAACAATGTGCTGCATATTATTCTGAACAAACTAGGTCCCAATTTGAGTCAGTGTGATGTTCTTACAGTATATATTATATATGAGAAAGATTCCTTTCCAACCTCATCATGGCTCTGAATGGCAGTATCCTGAGCTCCGCTCTTCATCGACCCCTGTAGTGGAGTCAGCGCAGCCGTCACTGCTGCATCCAGTCTCTCCAACATCTGCTTTTTATCTGGGTCTGTGGTTTCTGCGAGCTTGACTTTAAAGGGCTAAATCAACACAAGAAAAAGACAACTTAACAATTTAACACTAAACAGATACCAAAACATGTTCCAAGAAGCTGATCATTAGAAATCTGTCCTATCCGAAGTGGGAAGCCACTGCGTGTGTTGTCACACGTGTGTGTGTTTTTGTTCCACCCCAAACTCAAGGCATCCATGCTGATGAAGTGTGAAAGTGCTTTCTGAACCCAGATGCAGTCTACAGTACGTCTCTGGTCAGTTGAAAATGATGGTCTGTTGTTTGCGATGAGTAAACTCGGGTGCACACTGCGTCATGTATGAAAGTGATCCGAGCGTGGAATAATGTAACGGGTCATTCTACTTCCTGTTTCCTGTTTAAAAATAACAGGGAAGAGCACGTTTTCTACAGTGAAGTAGAAAATGCCTTCTAGATATATGGAGTGAAGAAGACATTTAACTACAAGTGACTCAAAAAAGAACTGATGATTAAATATTAAAGACATATATCCATTTATTTTTCGAAAATTGCACGTCAACATTAAATATCATTTTATCATCTTTTAGAAAAATATTTTAAAAATCTGAGATATTCAGTTGATAAATAAAGTTATCAATTATATTATCAGGATTTTCAGTTTTAACTCCTATGTGACCAATCTCTTGACAAAACTGCAAAACAATCCCACAGGATAAGACTTTTAAAGTCGCCGTGAAGTGCCTTGAAATGATATGTTGCATGTTATTCGATGTGTTGACGTAATTTCCACTGAAACAGGAAGACAAGGTGGGACATATCAACTGGATCCTCCCCCATTTTAAATAGCCAGTAGTGTTTAGCTTACGTCACATCTTGGGCTAAGCCATACTTGAAAGTTAGCACCATGGATTTTATAATGTTGGGGGCGGGACACTTCAGATTCTAGAGAGCATTTGACTGGACAGAAAATCTGATGAGAAGCTGAAGTGCAGAATGATTTGAATGAATGAAAATTGTTGATCCATATTTGTGGTAGAGAGAGACTGTAAATCTTGAATGCATCCGTCTTCTAAATGCGAATTTTGTCAGTGCTTTGGAACACATTAGCTTATAGATAACCTTAAGGCTAACATATTCATACTAAAAGCCAAAAAACTTTTTTGATTTCACTTGAAAAACTCTGGTTTATGCTTCAGCAATACAAAGTCCAAAAGGTAATACGAGGTACGAATCTGATTTGCACAAGGTCTCAGGCGACATTTACTTCCACAGCATGATGAAATGTGTGGAAATGAGTGTTTCTGTCTCACCTCTCTAGCGGTTAAGACGTCCTGCAGGATCTGGGAGGCTTTGGGCTTTTTGGCTCTGTACTGCTCCAGCAGGTGATTCTGTCTGGCTCGTTTAATGATCTGAAACACAGCAGAATGTCATTACACATCATCAGTAAAGGCTCAGGCTGCCACATGTGCAACTTATAAGCCACCTGGTGTAATTATACGAGATATCAGTCCATTTATACTGTGAAAAGCATTAAACTAGTCACATTCCTTGATTGTGATTCTGATAAGGAATAACAAATGATTGAGTGTGCTGCTCTAGGAAACTAATCAACGACACAAAGTCGAGTTACTGTAACAAAGTTGATTTTCCTAGAACAGCATGTCCTGCTGTGTGTTCCTCTTATACCACAGTAATTTGCCAACGATTACAATTTTTTTTTATTTATGAAAGAGCGACACATAAAACACCTTTTATATATTTTAATTTGCTAATGTATGGAGCGGTTGTGAAAGATGTTAGTTCCTGTTATCACTTATAGTATTATAGCAGCTACAAACAGTTGTCCCCTCATTTTCTCTCGAAAAACAAAGTCAACAACGTCCTCCATCCTGAAAACTTTCCTGAGGCAAGAAACGTTTAGGAACAGCTTTACCCCGGATACAAAAAGAGCTGACACTGGAGACTCCTTCCAAAAGTACATAAACGTCTCCTCACAGAAAGCTTTACCATATTAAGTATTAGACGTTTTTCTTTGTTGAATAACGTTTTTTTAAAACCTCTTTATTTTCATGTGGAGTGTCCGCCATACGAGCCCCTGTGAATTACTATAAAAACGAGAACATATTACAACGAGTGCATTAATATAAACCTTAATTAATAAGTTCTTAATTACAAACGGAACTACTGTCAAAACTGCTGTTATGGAAAATCAAACATAGTGTATATTGCATGATTGGCTACGAGTAATAAAACAAACAAACCATTAAAAGATTTTTATGCTAAAGAACACACTCGTTCAAATAGTCAAATGTATCTATTGATTGTATAAATGTAATATACAAGTTGAATTGTAATGAATAAATATCTATTTTTTTATTCGCCGTACAAATTCTTAGCTTCTTACTTTGTCGTCAATGTCGATGATGTTCATGCAGTAGAAGACGTCATATTTGAAATAGTCCTTCAAGATTCTTCTTAGGATGTCGAAAGAAATGTAGGACCTGGAAGGACAAGGACAGCATATCAACACAGATATGACGTGCAGAAACATTCGACACAAGGCTGCTAATGGAGACAGGAAACTTAGGGCGTTTTCAGACCTGTAGATCTGTGCTTTGTTCCGAAACAGGGACTTCAATTGTTACAGTGTTGTATTTTCTCCTTGGCTCAGTTCGCTTTCACAAGACAACATTTCAAAGCGTACCAAAACGTGTTTATGCAAATCACATGTGAGTAAACTGTCCTCTCATTGGTCAGAGTGTGCCTGTTTATGTTCCGGGGTTTCACTGGCTTTCTTTTTTAGCTGTACTTATTATAATCTAATTTATATGTTCCACAGAGCGATTAAAGCCCATCTCATTTAGATGCTCGCTAAACACCTTGTACACCTCTGTGTTTTTGTGCGTTTTTGAAAGTTGTTCAGAAATATGTTTGTCAGACCAAATTTCAATGAGGCATTTTACCTCGTCTTTGCTCCAAGTTAAACCGCTATTCGTGTTTCGAGCCATTAGCAAAACAAACACGTTTTTTCATGTAACAGAGTTTCCATCATGCATTGCTATACAGGTTGGTTTGTTGGTCCGTTGGGTCGGATTGCTTTCTCACCACAAGTGAACCGCTGCAGAGGTTGTTCGCAATCCGGCCGACACCACCTCGTTCAGGTGGTCTCGGCCCGGCTGTTTTGGTGCGGGTCCGAGCATGATTGCCGTGTTAACATATGTCTAAATGAACTGAACCAATGGAGAAAATGGATCGGGTTCTGAAACAAACGCTCAAAACACCCTTAGTCTTACATGACTCACAGTCAAACACACTGATCCTTAAGTGTATTTTACAAAATGTAGGACAGAGGTTTTGGCATTATTTCATCACTCATCACTCTGTAAGATTAATCTAAGATCATATGGACACTACGATGTCTTTGCAAACCAGGAACACAAGCATGTGTGATGTTACAACACATTTGGCACTTTCCAGTACACAAAGAGAATAAAATGTTACTAAGCACTGCCTGGCTTGGCTAAATGTTTTAGCTTGTGCAGTGTCTCTATAGACCCATTACAAAGAGCAGAACACAGACTGTTCCAGACACGAGGTGTGAGCCATTGTGGGAAACACACCGAGCTATAGAGAGTGTTACCTGGCATGACCCATGTGGGAAGCATCATAGACGGTGGGGCCACAGCAGTACCACAAAACCTTTTTCCCATGCTGAGGGTCAAACAGCTCCTAAAACATCAAATAACAACCAAACACAATCTGTTAGCATTATTAACACTGATTAGATATAATATGACCTACAAGTTAAAGACAAAACACCGGCAAAAAAATGGGGGAAAAAATTGATTTCTCTATAAATATATAAAAGATTATTCTGAAAACACCATTATGGCAAAAGAGCAAAGACTACAATGCTGTCAAGTAATATTCATACATACTGATTATTTTCAGTACATTTCACTTCTTTAAAATATCATCAGGATGGAAAAATAGTACATCTAGGCTTTTACATATACAACAACATGTAATATAACACAATACACTTTTTATAAAAAAAAATAAAAATAAAAAAAAAACAAGCTTGCGGAGAACCCTTAAAGGTTCCATGTGGAACACTACAAGAGTAGAGCATAGATGGTTTCATGTAAAACTCCTCTAGGAAGTAACCAAAGAATCCTTAACAGTTAATTTTTTGTTCATTTTTAACCACAGGGTTGGCCTTTACAAATTGCCAGAGGTTTCAGATCATTTTGATAAATGATGTGGCCGTTTTGAGAAATCGTGCAATTGACATGATCCAAAAACAAAATTGAGAAAATTTATACAGCCCCATCTTTAAGCCCAAGACCAATTTGATTTAATATAATCCATAGCAGATATGATATGACAGCATTTTAGGGCCACTGTTAAAATAATATAAATACACAAATTTTCCAAATAAAGTTGTAATATTTTAAGGAAAATAAAGGTCATATTACAGTAAAACACGTATTATTTAGAGTCATATTAAAGTCATAATACTATGACAAAATAATACATATAACGTGTGGTTTAAAATGAGGGACGCTGAGGATTCGGTGAAGTTGTTGTTAATTTTGTTGAGAAATCGCAGGCACTGGTCACCTTGAAAGCTATCAGTGGTTTCCACTTGTGTGCCACTGAAAGAGGTTGTGTAGATAAATAATAATCAAAAGTTATCGGTCCAGTCAGGTTAGGCGTTTAATTTTTAATGCCATGTTCAGCATCAAGTGCTGTATTCATGGCAGGAGCAAGGCTATAAATAATATCTGAATAAAAATGTATAAATGAATACATGGGGAGACATACATATGTGTGGTTGTTTGGTTCCCTGTCCAGGGTGTCTCCTGCCCTGTGTCCTGAGTTCCCTGGGACATGCTCCAGGCTCCCCTACGACCCTGTATAGGATAAGCAGTACAGAAAATGGATGGATAGATAATAGTAATAATAATACACATAGGCATTCAAGCATAAAATTAGCATTTAATATGTTGTTTATCTGTAGAGAATTCAAAATTTTGCATTCTCTTGTAGTTTAAAAGCCATATTCATTAACATGAGTGTGTACTGTTTGCTCACACAACACATTTCCTGCTTTCATTTATTCTGAGTAACTGCTTTATTGAGGTAGTTATTTGTTACATGTATCATGGTAGTTATTTGGTTTACATTTTGATAAATAGAACCAACTAAGTTGGTCAGCAAATACAGCATTCAGGGGCAGACAGGACTGGTGCAGGACTGGTCAGAATTCCTTCAGGAGTGGGCAGAAGTGTGATTTAAAAAACAGTCCAGCTTTAGGCTAGAGCATCACCATGCAAGACTTTTAAAGTGTCCCTTCAAAACATTCTTTCTTTCAAACTTTGTCTTTTTTTAATAGCAGACAGCAGGAGGTGTCATAAAGCTGGGGGAGACAGGGGGTTCTTTAGGCCCTGATGAGGGGCAGGAAGCACTGTGCATGACCCTTATCTGATGGCACCGTGAGCTCTGGATTACATCTCGATGAACATTAAGCTCATGCTAATCCTCTAATGTGAGGCAGTTTATTATAATACAAAATGATATCCACCAGATTAGTTGGCCCGCAAACTCAATGAGCAGCACGTGCAGTTACCCGGACAGCACAGTAACATTGAATCAGTGTCCCTCTGCCGTCTATGTAGTATATAGCCACTACGTGGCAGTAGAGGGCAACTACATTGACATTCATTACAATGAGCCGATCCTTGTAGGACGTGCGTGTTGTCTCGTATCGTTTGTTTGGCGAAGGCTTTATTCTTAAAGGTCATGTTGCTCAACATGCTTTGAGGTGTTACAGAACTTGCTATGGAGGAGATTTATGACCAACACCCCATGAGAATCTGCCTTCTGCACAGGCTCCTGCTCCCATGTACACATACAATTTAGTACCTGAGTTGACTTTAGCCCTCAGGGGTAATGCTTTTTGTTTCCTTTCTAATCACTGCATCTTGTTTAACACACACACACACATATACATACATACATATATATATATATATATATATATATGTATATATATATATGTATATATATGTGTGTGTGTGTGTCAGCATTGAAATTAAGTATTTTATTTTTCACATACACATATATAACTACTCATTAATTGTTAATAACCTCCTGAAGCTGGCATAATATATCATCATAGCATCATAATTATGCTATCCATCCTAACCAGCCTTTGTAAACAAGCTGCACACTTTTATTTGTTCATAAACCAATTCGACTTTTAAGATTTTGTTAAAGATTTTTAATAAAGGCATTTTCTATTTTGTACATTTGATGGATAAATTGGTACCGATGTATATTCTCAGGAGAAAAAAAAAAACTCCACTAAACTTTATTATTAACTGTGCCTGGAGTGATACTCTTAACAGTAGGTATTTTGTATCAGTGGTTTGGTATCTTAGACCTGAAAACAGTAATGTAGTGGACATAATGAGTTGTGGTGCATAATTGGAGCCTTAGTTACTTTTATGGGTAAAGGTTTAAAAGTCAGAGACATATACTAAATGCACAAAAGATGCATTGTAAGATTACCTCTTTATTTTCGGAGAATTTACCATTTCATCAAAACTGAAGTATAAACATCAGAAGTACATTTGGAAACCATCTGAAGTCCGAATTCTTCTTTATCTCAGCGCACATTTCACATTGGCACTGTTGTAACTTTTAATTTCCACACTTTGACTTTGCTCACACACTGTTTTCAGTATTGGATATTAGAGCTCATTTTTACAATTTTAACAAGCACTGATGACCACATGGATAACTATCATATACACTCATAAAGACTTTATGATAAAGCAGTGCATGGCCTGTTATAGTCACCTTTTTCTGATCACCAATCAATCAATAACCAAAAGTGTGGTTGTATAGTGAGTACAGCACTATATATATATATATATATATATATATATATATATATATATATATATATATATATATATATATATATATATATATATTTTAATGATACACGTGAGTGATAGCATGGAGCTGCCAGAAAATCTAGTGCTTCCTGCCAGGAATGCAGACGTAACAGCTCATGCCCTTTGCATGCTGGTGATTCTTTCTCTAGGTCAAACGTGGCAGCTGTGACAATTAAGGATCATTTCTTTTTTTGCATGTATCTTGGACAGTCTATCTGTCAGTGTTGTGTATACTGCATCTCCTACCATTGTGTGTATGTCCCTACACATCAGTCAGTCATGTATGATACACATGGCATGTACATACATATGTTTCATATATCCTCTATGCTATGTGTAATTCCTTTCTATTGTATTCGCACTGAGCATGTTTACATTTTTCTCATGAGGAATATAGTCATCTCAGGCATCTAATTTTTTTTTCCCCACTAGCATCAGTTTCAGGAGAGAATGTTCGATGTCTGTATGGCTCAGCTTTTGATCTTCCTAGTACTGGGAGCAGGTAAGGAGAAGCCCAGTCAGAATAGAATAGAGCAGCAGGAAAAACCTACCTCCTGTACTGTCTGTCGTGGTCTAATCTTGGCATGCTACTGCTGTGGCTAGTTCGTGCTGTCTGTGTGCTACAACACTGACCAGGTGCTGACAGGCCGGTACTGTGGAGTCAAAGGAAGATATGAAGCGATGGTGGGGAAGTGCTTGAAAAAGGAGATTGATGCACAACACATAAGCCCCAGGCATGTGTGTCATTGGGCGAGAGTGTAGAAAGAACTGTTGTAGTGAAAAGGGCATAGAAAAATCTGTTTTCTAAGAAGCATTTACATCATCGTACTTATTAAATTTAATGACTTTTTGTTCTATAATTAGTCATTTTATCTCAGTGGTACATTTGAACTTGAATAGTGTACACATATAGATGAAAATAGACCACTCTTGCTAAAACAAAATACAGTCTATAGATAAACTCTTGTAAAAATCGTGTAGGACAACAGTAATACACCAAGAGCTTTGTGTGTGTGTGTGTGTGTGTATACACTCTTGATGTAGAGCTCTACAGGAACTGTAGGATAGAAATCTGTAGGATTGAAGTATTGATGAAGTATTTTATGTTCCACATACACTTAGATAACTACTCATTCAATTAAAAAAAAAAAACAAACAATTTTTTTGGTAAACCAATTTGACTTAATAAAGATTTTGTTAGAGATTTTTAATAAAGACTTTTTCTATTTTGTACATTTGATGGATAAATTGGTACCATTGTACACTGTATTGTAAGAGTACCCACTTTTATTCCCTGAGAATTTACCATTTCATCAAAACTGAAGTATGAACATCAAAAGTACATTTGGAAACCATCTGAAGTCTTAATTGTGCTTGCTTTCCCATGGATGAAGTGTTTCATAGTGTCAGAAACTAAATTTAAGCTCAGTTTGCTTCTACAGTTGTTCTCTCTGCTCCCTTCACTCATCCCTTAACCTTCATCTAACCTCAGCCTCTTTGCTCCCGTCAGCTGGAGGAGGTGTAGGAAGAGTAGCCAGAAATATGGTCCACCTCATGGCAGTGTATGGATGGGGGTATGAGCTCATTATCTCACTGTTGAGGAGAGAAAGACATGAGGAAAGGGCTGGGTCTAGATTGTAGTTCACAGTAAAGGAGGGAGGGAGGGTGTGATTGGTGGGGATCTAATAAAAGAGAAAGAGGAGTGGGCATCCACAAAGCCTGTTTGTCTGAACCCGTAAGGGATACTCAACCAGGAAAGCAGGATGCCCGAACCGACTAAAAAAACAGGTAATAGCGTTTAGTTTTCAACTCTTAGTTCATAAAGCTCAACAAACTTTCATTACAAACTTTCTTGATGGAATGTGTTTATGAAAAGATTCACAGCAACGCACAGTTACAGCTCTTATTGGGTTGGATATGCTGGACATATCGGAGGTGTGTATTTCTCACTGTGAATCTTTTCCTGGTATATTTTCGGTGGTGTTACATTTAACTTGATTTGAATTATAAAACAGAAACAGGCCTAGTTTCGACTTGTGCAAGAAGGCAACTGAATAAAATAAAATAAATAAATAATAGTATACACCAGCAGGATGACCTGACTGCTTGAGCAAGAAACTATGACTGAAACTGGCCACAAATGACTGCCACATGGATGTGTTGTAAACACAGACTGACTATAAGTCCTGTAGTGCCCGGTGTGATTAATATTCAGCTTTCCCACCTTTAAAAGCAAGTAAGGAAGATGCCTGTCTTCGGTTTGTCACCGCTTCATTATTAAATGATGTTCATCATATGGGTGATGTCTGACAAGTGAATAATTAATGTTCGATATTACATGCATCACTTTACCAGCATCATTCGTATGTACCCTGTAGGCAGATCTTTGGATAAATTGCATCTTTAACATGTCTTCTTTTACTTTATAATTAAAAAAAAAAAAAAAAAAGAAAAAAGTAAGACCTGAACTGAAACATCTTTGTTTGACAATTTTCGTCCATTACTCAGGTCTAAATACATCATCTAAGACCCTATTTACTCCTGCCCATTTCATGTATCTTGTATCTGGATTATTTCTTTATAAGATGTTAAGCACATGCATTTATGAATAAAATGGTTGCTACATTTAAAAAAAAAAATCGTTTATAATGTGGATAATTCTCTTACCCGAAAACGAGTTGGTTCTTTTAGTCGGCTCTTTTTGGTGAACACTGAGAACCGACTCGCATTTGAGGCTTGTTTTATCATTTGTCGTTTTGTTACGTTAAAACCAGAGTAACATTTCATGAAGCAATTTCAGCCATAATTAACAAAGCAGAACAAAAACTTTGTCCGGTTTAAAAAAAATGCCAATAAGACCTTCATTCAAACAATTTTCTTTCCTATCCCTATTTATCTCGAACTATAGATCATAGCTGAATTTCTATTAGATTTTATACTGACAATTACATTTAAAAAGAACATTTCAAGTACATGGTATTTTCTTAATGAAACAGCAAAACAATTATATATTTCAACAAACATCTGTAAAAAATCTCTTTTCTGGAGAGTGTTCATTATGAAATAACATCATCTATAGACTAGCCTCATTTGCACAACTAAATATAATTTTTTAGAAAGTCCAAATGCAGATAATACTTGTATTTATGTCAGCAATCAACTGACAAGGATGAATTTTATTATCTGTTATTTTAAAAAATTCTCCTATTCACCTGTACTGCTTTGCTTATTATCATGTCTATTATCGATATTTTAATTCCCATTAATTCCAATTTTTACACCAAAGCACACTGGCTGTATCAGGAAATCTCCATGTCAAACCAACATGCTCCAATTGGGTCAGATTTATGGCTTACACTACATATACACTACAGTTAAAAAAAAAAAAAAAAATCTTATCAAGTAAAAATATCTATAGCCAAATATAGCTGATATTTCTCATTATGAGATTATTAAATAGCAAATGTAAGATACCCAAGTCTATTTCTAGAGTTTTGTAATAATTCCAAGCTTGAAGTTGCCTTATTCTATTGTTAATTTCTAGAAATAAATTAAATTAAAATTAAAACTAATGAAATAAGCTAAATGATCTGCCAACAGAAAAAGACCAGTTCAAGCTTGAAATGAATAAGAATACTGTATAGTTGTTTATAATAAGCTCATATTGTGAAACATTAAAAACATTTTCTATATCCTGCTCAGATATCATTTTGACTTTTTCAGCAGAAATGACACCAATGACAGTTGTAATATGATATTATTTGCATTTAGATGGTGAAATAATTGTGATTGTTTAGAATTTGTATCTTTCAGTGCGCTGGCTTACACATGACACGTTATACTTTTACTAAAGTTCAATTTTAGTCTGCAGTAAGCTAAACCCTTTAGACCAGTTGCTGTGTGACCATGACTTTGAGAAGTGAGCCTTGTGTTCCAAATGGTGATGAGTGACACGATACAGTAGGAAAGGCTTTGCCAATCATAATCTTGGTGACCCACGCACATGCATTTCTAAAATGCTGAGAAAATACATCCTGGTTTTACACATCTGTGCCAGTTCAGCCACTTACTTTTACAAGTGCAACACTTGCAGCACTCCAATGATTCATTGACGTGACATTTCTAGTGGCATACCAAAGACAACAATAATATAACTTCACTCACACCATCACTGAAAACCACACCGCGTATCACTGACAAGCATCCAACAGCCTAATACTTAGCAAAGTCCAATTTGTCTGGAGTTATTATGTGGCTTTGTGTGCTAAGACCCACAGTATTTAAACTACGTTACTCTGATGCTTTTATTGATCCGACTAAGCAGTTTGTATTAGTGGTAATATTGTGTAATATACTGACAAATCTTCTGTCTCAATCGATTCTCTAATGTTTTTTTTTTTTTTTTTAAATGCTTTTACAAACAAAAGACAACAAAGATTTATATTTTGTCATTCTACCTTTCCTTTTACACAGCAATCTGCTCGTCCTGGTCAGGTCTAATACAAGTAGCCCTTTAAAATAAAACAGCTGCTATTTATTCAATTGTATTGCAGTCATCCGCATTGAAATCCCAACTTGCTACACTGGATATGTGAAAACGGATATGTTTGAAGACCAGAGATGTATCACGCATCCATCAACACTAACTTCAAATGTTATATGGACTATCAGATGAAACAGGTCAGCTGCCTGTCTATCCTCAGTTGATCCCAGGCGCTCCTGCTGATATCGTAGTAAATCTCTGCGCCATATTTCTTGGCCCCCTAGGAAGCAGCCTCTAGTCACTAGAGAAGGACGCACGTACTTATGGACATGTGATTTCAGGTTCCTCGTTTGTTATGCTGTGTCGCAGAGGTGAGACTGAAAAGCAAAGGGCCATTCTTCCGATGCTTGCAGGTCCACTGAAATAGAGTCCAGCTAATCCCTCTCACAGCTCCGTGTAGTTCGGTCACTATGTTGTGCTTAGAGTACATTTATTAATGGAGAACATATGCTTTCTATATTTGAACAGGCCTGCATGCGACACAATACAGGGAATTTCAGGCTGTTTTGGTAGGAAGGACAGAAAGCCTGTTAGCTGTATCCACACAGATCCATTAAACAGGCCATTAAACCTTAAAAGAAAAAAAAATCCACATGAAACAACTTTCGTATTAATCTTTATAATTAACATGCAATATTTAAGCTGATCTTCTTACTAAATCAGTGCACATAGTGATTATTGTACAAACCTAAATATTTGTAAATGCCTATGAATGCTCGTGTAGCTCAACTAGTTAGGTAATTGCAGACTGTGTCAAAAGTGTCTAAAATGATAAACGTTATCATGTATTCGACTTGCCCGGGACTTTTTATAGTCTACAAAAAAACATTCGCCATGTCTGAAACCTAACCGTGGTCAAGCCAGACGAGATGGAAACCTTAGTGTGAGTATATATAGGGTTTTACGGTAACCAGCAGACACTTGAGGGGGAAAAAGCTACTGCTCGTCTTAGTTACTAAGTTTACTTACACTCTTACTTGTTAATTTTTTTTTTTTTTTTTTTACATAACATCTCTTTCCCATCACAGAATGTCCGTTTTGCAGAGGCGTATTAAAAAAACAAAACAAAACAAATTCCCCAAGCGACCGGTGTTTACCGTATACACTCGCAGATAAGTTTCTACCTCGGCTGACTTTGAAAGCATAGCTTTAATTTCTCCGTATGTGTTAAAATATCTGGTCTTTGAAAAGGAACAGCAAAAAAAGTGTCTATAAAAAAAAGTGTTCTACATAACGTAACTGAAAAGACGGATTTCGGTTTCTATGCCCGATTAGCAAACAAGCCACGACTGTGATTTCCGGGTTCAGATTCTAAAGCACCGCCCGCCCACTTTGTCTCGTCTGATTGGTTAATGTTGGCATCATTTGCATGGCCTACCCGGCATGCAGTGCGTTAAGAATATATCGCAGGTATTAAATAGTAAAACATTATTATTATTTTTTTGCATTTAACATAACAATTATATTAGTACTAACATGTAGCGTAAAATTAAATTATATAATATTAATTTGTGTAATTGCTTAGTATGTTTACCGTTACTGTGTAACAGGTCTGTTTGATCGGGGTTGTGGACTCAACGGTTGGGAAAATTAGAGCTCATGTTTCTCTTCATATCGTATAAATCTTTCGCCTTTTACTAAAGATTTCCGTGGGGAGGAACACTATGAGTATAAACTAATTTTTTGTTGCCCCACTATATGTGGGGTTCATTTCTTGGTTATAAAAGAGAAGTTATATGAACTTTACGGAAGATTTGAAGTGTGTGGTATTTACATTAACTACACGGGAGTGTCTTGAAACCGTAGATCTTGGGTTATGAGAGAGTGAAATATATGATTGCAAGAGCGAGGAAACTGACTGGATATATAAAAACCCCAGAACAACTAAAGTTAGCGCTAGTTAATATGCGATGGTTACTAATTCACCTAAATGACCTTTGACATAACAAATGTAACAATTTGCAAGAAATTGTGTGTATGTCTGAAAGGGTTAAAGAACTTAGTGCAAAACTCTGCCATTTGATTCACAGCGCATTAAAACTGGGATAACAGCATTAAATAAATATTACAGTTGTACAGTTACATTTCATCCTTACCTCCTCTTGCTGTCACATAACATTACTGCATGTGCTGTAATGTTATTTTGTGTATTATAGCATAGGATCATATATATATATATATATTTTTTTTAAATTAACCAAAAATGCATACTCAATACAGATACACAATTCAACAGCATTCAAAATGTCTTAAAGAAATCATACATAAATCAGAATATCCAACCATGTACCTTAATCCAAAAACCCTCATACCTTCACAACCTAAAACCCAACAAAAAAACAACAACAAAAAAAAGAGAACAAAGGCTGAATTTTCACAAAGGACACTTTTTTTTTCTCTTCAGTGATGAAATCCCAACTATTTGAAATGCAAAAACATATCATAACCAATACCAGCCCAAGAGAAACAACAAAACAAAACAAAAACAACAAAACAAAACATTATTTTAAATTAGGAACAACCCCCCCCCAAGGATCGGGCCAAAAGTCAACACACATCAAATGACACAGAATGCTATAAAATTGCCAACATACGTGCATCCGCTAGAGGGCTACTGAACAGTGAACTCTGA
This sequence comes from Cranoglanis bouderius, assembly GCA_023630585.1. Classification (NCBI taxonomy): domain Eukaryota; kingdom Metazoa; phylum Chordata; class Actinopteri; order Siluriformes; family Cranoglanididae; genus Cranoglanis; species Cranoglanis bouderius. Next base: position 6,105,165 of record CM042555.1, read on the forward strand.
GTTAATGGTATCCCAAAAATCCCTGCTGTAATATGCAAATTTGGCCGCCTCTCATTGGACGTCGCGACGCATCAACACGCAGGCTGAGTAAAAGTACAGATGTTGTGAATTTATGTGAGCTGAAACAGTCCGTACATATATTCATAATCAGATTAAAAACAATCTTCAACAATGAACTACTTAAAGTTAATATGATAAGGTACTTTATAGTATTACAGTACAGCATGTCACGGCTACCGTCACTGTGTAACACGTCTCTCTGATTGGGGTTGTGGACTAAAAGCCATAGGAAGTTAATCCACTCATGGTTCTTTTCAAATCGTATAAATCTTTCGCCTTTTACTAAAGATTTCCGTGGTGAGGACTATTATGAGTATAAATGAATTTTTTTGTCGCTCTACCTAACGGTGGAGCTTATTTTTCTGGTCGAAAATAAGAAAAATAACATGTATATTTGATTTTATATTTTGTGAATGTTATTCCAAGCTGCTTTGTTCTTATAATGTTTTCCAATGATTTTCAACAGTTATACGTTGTTTTAAAAAAACAGAACGCGGTCAAAAACCATTAAGATAAAGTTGATCAATTTGACGGTGTTCTTTAATGAAACCAACCTTATATATATAAAGAAAAACAAAAAGTATAAAATTACCCATCTGACGATTTCCCAGACACCTCTGCGTAGTATGCAAATGAGCGCGTCCCTCATTGGACGGTCGCGACGCCTCAGTACACAGCCAAATACAAAATGTGTAAACCTGTACGAGCTGAATCAGTAAATGCATATATATATATATATATATATATATATATATATATATATATATATATATATATACACACACACACCCAGAAGGATAATAAAATAATTTTCAAAAGCTTGGCATTAATGTAATAAGAATAATATATATTTTTACTGTGATAGTAGAGTATGAGATGGTGCAGTATGTAAGCCTACCGTCACTGTGTAACACGTCTCTCTGATCGGGGTTGTGGACTGAAGGCTGTATAAACTCAAACCACTCATGGTTCTCTTCAAATCGTGTAAATCTTTCGCCTTTTACTAAAAGTCCTCCGTGGGGAGGACCATCATGAGTACAAATTAATTTTTTGTTGCTCCATCTAATGGTGGAGCTCATTCTCCTGATCAAAAATAAGAAAAATAACATGATACGTATGTGATTTTATATTTTGTCAATATGCTACTCTAAATTGTTCTGTTCTTATAATGTTTTCCAACCATTTTGAACAGTTAGATGTTGTTTTAAAAAAAAAAAAAAAACAGAACGCGGTGGAAAACCATTAAGATAAAGTTGATCAATTTGACGGTGTTCTTTAATGAAACCAAGCATGGTTCCATCTTCTTGACAGAAAAAAAAACCTAATTCCAAGCATAAACAAACTATATAAAAAAGATCTTGTGTTTTCTAACATGTAAAGATGAAAAGTAAATTTAAATTAATCAAGCTTTAGCGATACTAATTAAATAACGCAGAGGAAGCATGGGCAAGGTCTTGCCATCATCTTCGAGACTGTTTTGGACAATTTGGTTTGTTCGGTTGAAACGCTATTAGATTCATACTAGGTTGAAAAAAAAAATCACTGATAGATCAATCACTATGATGAATGCATCGTTTAACTATTACATGTGCTTCTATCTCACCAAAAAGTCCATATTGTAAGTATTCTTTACCGAAACCTGTATTAGTTACTTTTATTATCATATAACACTATAGTTTCCTTCACCTACTTCCTGTATTACAGCGTCATAAAGCACAATTCACTACCGAAGTCCCTTAGAGTAAAAAAAAACAAACAAAAGAATCCAACCAACCAACCAAAAAAAAAAGAAAAAATAAAAAATAAAAAAAAAAAAAAAAAAAAAAAATATATATATATATATATATATATATATATATATATATATATATATATATATATATATATATATATATATATATAAATAAAAAAAAAAAATATAAAATTGCGCATCCGACGAATTCCCTGACACCCCCGCGTAGTATGCAAATGAGCGCGTCCCTCATTGGACGGTCGCGACGCCTCAGTACACAGCCAAATACAAAATGTGTAAACCTTTACGAGCTGAATCAGTAAATGCATATATATATATATATATATATAATATATATATATATATATATAATATATAATATATATATAACCAGAAGGCTAATAAAATAATTTTCAAAAGCTTGGCATTAATATAATAAGAATAATATATATTTTTACTGTGATAGTAGAGTATGAGATGGTGCCGTATGTAAGCCTACCGTCACTGTGTAACACGTCTCTCTGATTGGGGTTGTGGACTAAAAGCTATAGGAAGTTAATCCACTCATGGTTCTCTCCAAATCGTATAAATCTTTCGCCTTTTACTAAAGATTTCCGTGGGGAGGACCATCTTGAGTATAAACTAATTTTTTTATGGCTCCAGCTAATGGTGGAGCTCATTATTCTCGTGAAAAATAAGAAAAATATTGTATATATTATTGTGGCTGTGTTGTCCATCTTTTTCTTCTTTCTTTTTTTCTTTTTTTCTTATAATTTAAAAAAAAATAAAAAATTATAGTTGGCCATTAAGCACTTTTACTATTTCTGAAGTATGCTTTGCTTCAGTAATGGATGGCCCACTAGTGCTCAAGCTATGTTGATCCCTTGTCCAGGGAGACTTTTTGCTTATACGGTGTCTGTCATTTGGCCTTTTATGAAGAACTTAATTTTAAAAAGCTTGACACATGTCCCATTAGCGATAATCCATGCACACAAGTGAACCTTTGTACATCTTTCCTCTTCATCATCCTTGTCCCCCTCAGTATCTGCCTTCACCAAGAAACCAAAAAGTCAGACTGCTGAGGTTGGGGCCACGGTGGTATTCGAAGCACAGATTGAGAAGGAAGACGCTAAAGTAAGATGGCAACGGGATACCAAAGACATCACAGGAAGTGATAAATACACAATATCAGCAGAAGGCAACAAGCACTCACTCACCATAAGCAATGCTGCGCCCGAAGATGCAGCAGGATATGCAGTTATATCCGGAGGCTCAAAAGTCAAATTTGAGCTTAAGATCAATGAAGCAGAGGGTGGGTCAGAAGGTTTTTAGTACTTGTGCTCACGTTTGTATCCTGACCACACTTCAGTCCTCTTTGCACCATTATGTCACTTTTTGTTTGTGCCAGCTCTTGACTTTCACACAGCACCTTTGTCACATCCCTATTCACTGCCACTTTGTGTGATTCCACTTATCTGTCATGAGTATCACCCTTTTCAATTAGCACTACATCGTGTTGTCATTATGTTAATATTTGATCACTTCCAGCACGATTCTGACCCGATTTCAGACACAACAACTCTTTGACCAGAACTTTTTTTCCAGGCAGAGCCTTCCTGCCCTTCCCGTAGCTGAGCTATTAATAACAGGCCTTGTCCACAGCAGCTCAGTCCAAACCTTGATGACCTTTGGCTCTGGACATTGCTTCCCTGAGAGACTCTTGACAGCAAGAAGCAAGAGCATTCATGGAAAAACTGATAGTCACAGAGTGCAAAACACAGAAGAGATATTTGGGGAATAAACACTTAGAAGCCTGGCTTTATTTAACAGTTATATCAAGTCTAGCTATCAGTCTATTTGAAGCTATGCCAAGGGTATTGTAGATAGTCAGAACTTATGAGAAGGTCTCTGTGTTCTGGGTTTGTATTAAAAGCAATCAAGGCCACTTACTACAGTAAATCAATGAAAACTAGTGAAGCAGTGATTTATTTATTATTATCATTTTTTTTTTTTTTTTTACTTCTGTGTACTTTCATTTCTTCACTTACCTACTTTAGTCCAAGACACTTCAGATTAGCCATGACTGACTGAGTTCAGAGCATGCTATGATATTCTTTATAATGTTCTCCAGCACCAGCAAAGGCAGCAGAGACTAAAGCTCTAGCAGCAGTAAAGACTCCACCTGAAGCAGTGTCCCCTGCTGATGCTCCATTAGATCCCCCAGCAGCCCCTGCTCCCTCTGAACCTCCTACCCAAGCTTCAGAGACAAACGATCATGCCCCAGACCCTCATGATGGAGCTCATGATGGTAAATCAAGTTTAATTTCTAATAAACTAACAAAGTAGTACTCCCTTATTGTTTCTATCTATGCATCTTCTAATACTACTAATTCTAATACGGTTTTCTCACATCTTTTTCTCTTTCAGAAAACCAGCAGCCCGACACAAGGCAGGACCTCACCGGACTTTTTTCAGAAAAACCTCAGAGTGGGGAGGTGACTGTGGGTGAGCAATGGCCACTTTCATCAAAAGAATAACCATGTTTTAGACTGCATGTGCAAATACCGTATACTGTATATAGTGTGCATTTCGTTGCTCTGTGTCACACCTCACAAGATCATATACTTTCACAGGCATTTTTAAATGTATCTTTACAGTGGATTTTTCCTGATGAACAAGAGAACCACAGGCCTAAAAGCACCCAAAAGAAAAGGGTTCACCCCATTTTCAGGAGATTGAATCTCAGACATCCCATGGCTGGGAATCCAAGAGAGAAAATTTGACTTTCTGGGTGGGAGGGCCTACTCTCTCATTGTGAATCAAAGCTACACTAGCCAATGGTGGGAGTCTGTGAGCTCATGTATGCAGAAGAGTGCAGAGAGTGCATAGCTCCCCTGTGACTTAGCATGACCAGCAATTTGAAAAGATTTGGTAGTTGGCGTCACATGTCTTAGAGGAAGTATTCCTTCCTTGGTTGGTAGCTGTTGTGTCATAGGGGACAGCTAGCTTGTTGAGAATTGGCAAAATGACCAAATATATGAAGGATGTGAAGGACATGAAGCCCTAGGGATTGAACCATCATGACTGTTAGCTATTTCCAAGTCATGAGAATCATATTGAGGAGGGTGTAGTAAAAACCGTGTGGGCTGGGATTCAAAAATACCTCTATCCATCCATCCATCTATCCATCCATCCATCCATCCATCCATCCATCTACCCACAGGAGAGAACATCACCTTTGTGGCAAAAGTGTGTGGTGAATCCCTGCTGAAGAAGCCCACAGTCAGATGGTTCAAAGGAAAATGGATGGACTTGGCCAGCAAGTCAGGAAAACACCTGCAGCTGAAAGAGCACTATGACCGCAACAACAAGGTGTGCAATGACCTTTTGCAATGTTTTGCAAAATTACCCAATGTTTTGCTAAAGGTTGGCAGCAAACGATTATTAAAATTATCGAATTTTGAAATCATAAAGGCAGATGCAAACCTTTGAACTAATTTTGGTGTATATCTTAACTATTTGAGCTATCATCAGCTACAACACAAAAACACATTTTTATGTCTTCTTCATTTTGTGCTGAGGGTGTGCAAACTTTTGCACTTGACTGTAAATATAGGTATCTTGCAGAAACGGCAGTATTGTGACTCACGTAGGTGCTGATAGTGTTATTGATCAATATGTGGTTACAAAAAATTAAACTCTAAATAATTTTTCAGCTAGTTAAGATGTTCTGATTATTGTACACATAAAAAGGGCTGTGTAATGGATTATCTAACTGAACTGTAAACTGTCCCACTGTCATTTCACAGGTGTATACCTTTGAGATGCACGTCATTGCAGCCAAAGCTAATTTTGCCGGAGGATATCGATGTGAAGTGTCATCCAGAGACAAGTTTGACAGCTGTAATTTTGAGTTGACTGTGCATGGTGAGTATCAACACAGCAGTGTTCTTGTAGAGAAATAAATCTGCAGTACAAACGTCCATTTTGGGGATTTGGGGGCCTGTCTGGTAGAAATATGTTACTGCAAGCAAGTCAAGGATGAACATTTTGTAACACTGGCTTTGCTGTGCATAACTGATAGGTTGTGAGAGGCATATCAATACACTTCCAAGAAAAATTAACATATTCAAGACTTGGTGAATGAAATGAAATGAATGAAGTGAACAAAATGCCTTCTGAGAATGCCGATATTGTTGTCTCCTCAGTATTACAGAAGTGCAATGTCAAGAACCTGATAATAACTTAAATCTAGTGTGGCAAGTCAATCTGACAGCTGGGAGTGTTGTTAGATATCTGAAAATTAGCTAGGAGAAGATGGTGTTGCTATAAGTAAAGCAAATAATCATCCACAAAACATTTTGTACCGCAGTGTAAAGTCTGTAACTAAAGTTAGCTGATTGGTATCTCTTTAATTTCCTTACAGAGGTTCAAACAGTGGAGGGGTTTGATATTCGTGCTGCATTCAGACGCACGTGAGTGGTCCTTTTTTCTAAACTTGGCTTTGTGAGTTGATAGGTAATTGCCGTTAAATAATTAGTGCTATTTGGGTTTATGCAAAGTATGATATCAAAGAGGAAAGACATGTTTAATCATCTCATTACTTGAACATACTAATCACTCAGGAGCATAACTTCAGGCTGTAAGAAGAGGATGTCAGCAACGGGCAGGTAGCTAATGGGGTTTGTTGCAATGGCAGAGGGCATATTCATGCATTAAAGCTCATGGGAAAATGAGCTTGATTTCACACCAAAAAGTAGGGTGTTTTGGTTTTTAATATTCATTTTCTTTTGACTTTCCTTTCTTGTCTTCACTTTTATCTCTCTGTCTGAGAACATTTAAAGAGAGTTGACTCATATAACTGATGTATGTTCCTTTGTGAGTCACTCTCTCAGAATGCCTTGAATTTCCTCCCTCTCTCTTTCTCTTTCACATTCTCTGTCTGTCTCACTTTTCATCTTTAGTCCTCGTGAGGACAGACATCCAGCCCTCCTTTTTGGCATAAAATTAGCTTTAGTTGGTTAAATGAATATGGTTTCCCTGTCCACCGATGCTTCACAAGTGCAGTTCCAGTGATTGAGAGACTGATTTGTATAAAATAGTGCATGTCCTGTGGGACAGATCAACATAAAATTGCAAAGATGCCAAATGCTTGTAATATAATGCTTCTAAGCTTTGTTAATGCTAGCTGATAATTTACACTTCCCACTTCCTGTGGAAGGATCTCTTCACTGTGACTGATATGTTGTGAAAATCAGTGGTGTCAGTTGCACAAATGAATTCTCCTTAGCATGTTAATCCCCCCCCCCCCCCGTCTTGCAATGTGATCTTTAAGACGTACAGACTCTGCAGTGTGTAGTGAAGTGGTCATCAGCCCTCTTATTGCTCTTACACATGGGTTATCCTCAAAATGAAAACTCAGAGCAGAAATTAGTGCTACCTGCCCTGTTATAACAGCCATAACCAGGCTTTTGATAAAGTCGAGAGGTGTCTGATCAGCTTCTGGGTTTGAAGTAACTTTGCTTCTACATCAAGGTCTGAGCTTTCAACTTTGATGTCCATAATTTAAGAGCTTTTTCAAAGCAAGAAATGGATTTGCTCTGTGCTAGAGTGCAAGGTTTCATAATGAAGCCAACATGAATGATCACTTTCAATGTTCACAAGGACAGACTAATTACTTGGTTCACTGGTTTCAGTATAATATGTGTATCCATATTATTTTTAAGTATGTTTCACATCTGCTACACTCCTAAATTCCAATTTTTTTAATTTTTAAAAATTTTTTTTATGATCAATGTATCTACACAGAATTCTACACTAAAAGTGATAAAACTGTTGTGGTAATGGAAATTATAGTGTGTTTCTGCTCACTGTGTTTTTGTGGCTGGTTTCCTGTTGCAGTAGCTTAGACACAGGCGATGCAGGAGAGCTGGACTTCAGCGGTTTACTCAAAAAGAGGTGAGTCTCCAAATATCGAGTGAACACAGCTAAGTGTTTGAATTGCCCCATGGATCATGTCAAAATGCAAAAACCATTCAAGTATACTACAAAGATTTTACTTACAGAGAAGTGCAGTAAAAGACACATAAACTGTTAGATTAATTTTTAAATGTACTACGAATAATACTATTTATGAGTATACTAAATATTCAGGCATATTTATATTTGGTCCACATTCAATTATTTATTTAGTTTTTATGTAAACAGATTTTAATCCAGTATGCAATGTGATTAGCATGCATTTTATTTTGACAAAAATGTCAATTCTATTTGGAAAAGAGATATCAACCTCATTTACGGCACTTTGCAACTTTGCAATGTAAAAATAAACGAAGATTTGATTTGACTAATGAAAGCAACCGGTCAACAAATAACAGAACACAAGGTCTGTGGTCACTTGTGTGATTGGGATTTTGAAAATGACTCAAAGCATTCCTTAAATGAGCATTAAGTCTACATAAAGTCATAAATGTTGGGTGTACTTTCATTATACTACGATATAAGTATCTATACCACAGCGCTGTTGAATTCTGATTGGTCAGAAGGATTTGGTTAATTTTCTAAGATGGCAAATCTGGCTGCAAGACAAATCACAGGTGTATATTAATGTGCTTGTTCTGACGGGTTATCGTTTCTATAGTAACAACTTACACAGGGACTTGTATGGTGGTAGAGGTAAAGCAGAAAATTCTTTACAACAGAAAGCACTGTAGTTTCTTATTATTAACATCAGGATAGAGATTCCTGTTTCTTGGACATTCACGAATGTAAACAGGTGGTAACAGTAACTCTGCATCACACCATCTGGGCTTTGATTATTTTTATATGATAGCACAACATGTCGTGTTTTGTTTCCTCACATAACAGCACGCCTTATTGTTTTATTCCTAAATCATCATACTTTACATATGTTTTAAAGTATGTTATATTTTAAGGGACACTGATAGTTTCTTTTTTATGCATGAATATGGTCATCTTTCATACTTACTGTCTTATACACTGCAAAAATGTCATCTTAGCAAGTGAAAATATCTTGAATATAGTCAAATTCATCTAGTATTTCTTATTATAAGATTACAATAAACCAAATATAAGATCATTAAACCTATTTCTAGACATTATTACTCATTTCAGGCTTGTAGTTTTCTTATCCTATTGGCAGATAATTTTGCTTCGTTCTAGAAATAAATGCCTAAAATCAGATCAGCAAAATTATCTGCCAACAAGACAAGACTATTTCAAACTTGAAATGAGTACAAATGGCTTGAAAGAAGTTTAATAATGTTATCTTTGGTTTATTGTGATCTTATAATAAGAAATACCATATACATTTGACTATATTAAAGATATTTCTATGTGCTAAGTTGTAATTTTTCACAGCATAATCTTTTCTATCACCATGCTATTGCTTGATAAGTCATGGTTAAATTGAATGATCTCAGTTTAAATAATGAATGAATGCATGTGGATTGACTATATGTGTTGCAGTAATTGATATTTCTGTACACATATTTGGGCTGCAATTTACAAACAGAGGTCATTTCTTTTGATGTTTGTACTCTTTTCTCTCCTCTTGTGTGTGATCATCGAATGTAGAGAGTAAGTGACTGAATGGACGCACATCTGTTTTGCCATCCGCATGACAAATGCTGATGTTAGCATCACGCTGGCATAGTTTATTCTATGCTGCGACTTTCCTTGCTACTAGCCTAACCATTCACAATTCTCAGTCCAGTCTAGTTCAGTGATTATGGCACAAATTACAAACACAGTTGAATTAAACAAGAATCACTTTACAGTCACTTTTCATCAATACGTTGTTCATTTCTGGATCACATATCATTACTGGCATGGATAGATTTCTTTAAATCACACACATACAAATGCACTTAAACTGACAAGTTCAATGTGCACGTAGAAATGTATGGATTGCTCGGCCCAGTTTATTTCCACAAAGTACAATAACACATAACACACAGGCTAATATTTTCATGGCTACATTATTTTCTGAAAATATCTACTGCCTTATCCTGAAATGTAGAATTTAATATAGTAACATCTGACCAGTGGTTTTTACTGATACTGATTTCACCACAAACATTTCCCAAACTTTATTTTCAACACATTATTATTAGATTTTTAATCAGATTAAATGTGCTGTAGATGTGCTACGCATTATTGGCGGGCTGTTGAATTGTATGCACTAACCTGCTCTGGTTTGTCTTGTCATGTCTTGGGTTCTGCTTCTGACTAAGTGCAGCAGTTTCTTAAAAAGTGGCCAACGGTAAGAACTGAATTATCCCTGTACATGTTTAATATGCGTTTTTTTCCCTCCTCCTGCGTTCCGCTATCTGCTTCTGGATATGGTTCTAACAGTAGTGCTGAAAGCAGTGGCCATATCTGCAGCTTTGAGCTAAAACATTCTTCAGTTTTAAATTAAATAGAAGAATTCAAAATTCGTAACTGCAAACGTGTTGAATCTCAGCTGTCTAAATGAGCCGTCAATAACAGACTGTTCCCTCTTGCTGTCTGACCGCAGCATGATCCATGTGAGCAACGAACCCGATGTGGATGTGTGGGAAATCCTGAGCAAGGCTCCGCCCTCCGAGTACGAGAAGATCGCCTTCCAGTACGGCATTACGGATCTAAGGGGCATGCTCAAGAGATTGAAGAAGATGAAAAAGGAAGAGAAGAAGAGTGCAGGTTTGTGTAGAACTTGACCTTGTCTAGAAAGATTTTTTTTTCTGAAACAGGAAACTGGAAATCAGGCCACTACCTTAACATTAGCGTCAATACTTTATATAAAGAAGCCGTTTGTAAGTTGAAAGCCTTCTGCTGTCTGTGAAGCAAACTGGAGTTGCACAAAAAACACTGTTAAGCCCTATACCCTAACTGAACACCCTGATTATGTTTAAATTGTGTAAACCTCTTGAGTTGCCTTTTAAGGAAAAGGGGCAGGGCTGAGCAAGCACCTCACTACCGGCTGGAGGTGGTGCTAATTTCTGGGCCAGAAAAAACAAATCAAAACAGTAGACTAAAATGAAAACAATGTATAGCAATGCTGGACATTCCAATATGCATTAGAAAATATATAATTATTGCATTTAAACATTACAAATTGCACCTTTAATAGTATAATATTTTAAATGTCTCATTGTAGTGTCCAAACATTTCTCAACATACAGTCATACAGTAATTACACTGATAGAAAAAAAAAGGGTTAATCAAAGGTTCTTTTGATAGGTAGCTAATGGTGCTAGCTTTCTAAAGATATTCTACTTGGAATATTTGCAAAAAGGGAAACTCCCTGTAGTAGGGTTCTATATAGAACATTTAGAGGTTTCCCCAGAGGCACAAACCAATGAAACAAAGAAAGAGTGTCAGTGTGTAGTTTTTGTTCCACAGTTTTTTTCTTTCACAGCTTTCACCAACATCCCAAGGGTTGTCTCTTAAAGGTCTGGTGTACAACACTACAAACAAAGGATATCCTTTTAGAAAAGGGTCCAAACATTAGAACCCCTCTGGATGGTTTCTTTTCTCTTATAGGGTTCTACAGTCCCCTCTGAAACTATTGGAACAGCAAGGCCAATTAATTTGTTTGTGTCTTTGTGCTGTACCAAAGACATTTGGGTTTGAGATAAAAAAGATGGATATGAGATGAGAGGTTAGGATTTCAGCTTTTATTTCCTGGTATTTGCATCTAGAAGTGTTAAACAACATAAAACATAGACCTTTTTGTATCAGAGCACCCAATTTTTAGGCGAGCAAAAATATTGGAGCACGTGCCTGACAAGTGTTTCTCTACACTTCTTTCAGTATAAAGGTAAACGGTCTGTGTAGAACCGTACAAATGAAGTTTTTGTTTCATCATGTTTTATCACTTACTCATCATACTTTACCTACAATGGGGTCCAAAAGTCTGAGACCACCAGGGAAATGCTTCTATTTTGCATTCTTTTCTAATGCAATACAACAATTTTCATTACAGATGATATTATTGACAACAACCTGTGTGAAAAGTAAAATCCTTAATGTATTTACATGAATTTCAGAGTTTCTTAGTATTTGGTATGTGTTCTTGTTGCTTTATTGACAGTGTGCACTGGAGCACTGGACTCCACAAGTTTGTGCAAAACCTTATGATCCATTTTAGATCAAATCCATCAGTGTGTTGCCTGAACAAATGCTTCAGTAGAAGAGATTAGACATGAGGAAAATCTGAATCTTTTATACAAAGCAGTTAACATGGTCAGTGTCACAAATTTGCTTACATTTAAATACGGATCTAGAAATTGTGCAATATTAAATATTCAAGATATTGAACATTTACTTTCTTTGTTTTGAATATTTCAAAATACTAAAACCTTCTGTTTATTTTAAATGTGAAAATTGTAAATGGAAAAAGATATCCCAGATTTTTGATGTGGTCTCAAACATATGGACCCCAATGTATGCACATAAGTATATTACATTTTCTGTATTTTCTATTTTCTGTTGTTTTTTTGTGCAACAATCTGGTCATAATTCATATTTACTGTTGCCTTGCTACCCCCATCCCTTTACCTGATAAGTCATGGTAAAATATAATGATCTCAGTTTAAATAATGAATGAATGCATGTGGATCGATTATGTGTGTTGCAGTAATTGATATTTCTGTACACATATTTGGGCTGCAATTTATAAACAGAAGTCATTTCTTTTGTTGTTTGTACTCTTTTCTCTCCATTTGTGTGTGATCTTCGAATATAGAGAGTAAGTGTCTGGATGCACATCTGGTTTGCCATACACATGACGTATGCTGAAGTTAGCATCACGCTGGCATAGTTTGTACTATGCTACTATTGCTACTAGCCTAACTATTCACAATCCAGTCCAGTCCAGTGATTAGGGCACACAGTAGAATTAACAAGAATATTAGAACCACTTTGCATCAATAAGGATCAATCCTACAAATTTATTTTGGAAAAGTTTGTAGGTAGAAGCTATCTTTGAATAAGAAAGTTTGTGTTATAGGGTTCTAATAAAGCATTTAAGGATTACTTCTTGTAGTATATACATGTCTTTCACAGCATTTCTCAAAAAGCTGGACGCAGCTTACACGGAGAGATCTTTGATTTGTCCCTCAGGGACAAAATCCTTAAAAGTTTTGTGTAGAACCCTACGAACTTAACACCATTTGGATGGAAAACTTTCTGTTACAGCAATTTTTGCAGTATGAACCTGTCTTTCACAGCATTCCTCAAAAAGCTGGACCCAGCCTACCAGGTTGAAAAGGGACACAAGATCAAGCTGCAAATTGAGGTGGCCAATCCTGATGCTGAGGTGAAATGGCTGAAAAATGGACAGGAGATCCAAAAAACAGGAAGGTACCCAATCAGCCATGACTAGAATAGAATAATTGAGCAATACATAAATTCAGTTTTAAATTTTAGTTTGCAATTAAAAATGCACAGCTACCTCAAAAATAATCATGTTCTATAGATGTCTATTCCTTGTAAACAAAATTGCTAATAAATGATCTCTATCTCTCTCCTGCCTTTTCTAAATGAAATTGTTTGTTCCTGGATGGCTCGGCTTCTATGTGATTCACTTCGACCAAAACCTGCAGCAAGTGAGTGTCTCCAGTCATAAAAAAAAGTCTCCAGAAAAAGTGTCCAGTGTGACAAACCATTCCAAGGACACTCTGGACTGAGACTTGATAGCGCTAGTTTTCTAGAGAAACATGTGACAGCTGCTCTTGATTTATTCTTTGCTTATTACAGAGCTGACAATACCAACATTTTGTGAATTGTAATTTTGAAAGTTTCTATTATGCCATGATAGTCATGCCATGTTTGGAATTTGTTGGATTTAGCCAAGCCTTTATATGTAGTGAGGTTTTGTCTCCACACAGTTTTTTTTTGCTATTCCTTCAGGTACATCTTTGAAAGTGTTGGAAACAAACGCTTCCTCACTATCAACAACTGTTCTCTGGCTGATGATGCGGCATACACCTGCATCGTGGGAGAAGAAAAAAGCTTCACTGAGCTCTTCGTGAAAGGTACTCGATGATGAGTACTAACATAGTGTGGAGGTATTTTTTAGCATTTCTGAAGTTTGAGATTCATCTCTAGATTTCTTTCTCAGAGCCTCCTGTTCTGATACTGCGTAATCTTGAGGATCAGATGACAATGAAGGGAGAGAGAGTAGAATTTGAGTGTGAGGTCTCTGAGGAAGGAGCTCATGTCAAGTGGTAAGATTCTTATCTGTGATCTATGAACATAATCCCTGCTAAACACATCTCCCCCAGAATAATATAAAAAAAATGACACCCAAACACAAGCATGACAATGGATGAAACTGATTAAAGAGTACTACACTGTCACAGAACAAGTGATAAGAAAAGAATAATTTCGTTGCAGAAGCATGTCGGTCTCGGATGTGTGAGATTCCTCAGATGTCCAGAAGATGGCATGTGTGTCTTTTGTTGAGCAGACTGACTCAACCTGGCTGACAAATAGAGAGGATGGTGCAAAAGTGTGTGTGTGTGTGTGTGTGTGTGTGTGTGTGAGAGAATGAGTGAGTGAATGAGCCGTGGCTTCACCTGATCTGGATCCAAGGCTGTATATCACCCTGCAGCTCTGTAAATGATCAGCCCTCTGAAAAGGTCATGCCAGCCTTGTAGTAGCTCGGCAGTGTCCTTCAACCAGAATCAGAAAGTCACCATCGGTTCATGGCGACTGCCTTTAATGTGCCACAGAGGACGCATTTCTTGATCTAGATAGTCTGATAAAATGTTTAGCACTATAGAGTAATACGCATGAACAGAAACAAAACGGACAGTAAATGAAGAATGATCAAGGTCACTTTGACTTCATCACGCCAGTCACGAGACCTTTTATTTGACAATGTCAGTGTCACGAGTCACAAGAACTAATAAATTAAAGCTCCAATAATTTTAACAGGCTGTGTGATGAGGATTTTATGATCATCCATCAATGTCATCCTTTGCATGTACACTGTCCAGGTATAGACATCAGAATGTAACAAGATCAAAATGTCTTGGGATTTAAAGTACTATTTATAGCTTAGTTTATTGAGCTTTGGTTTAGTGAAACAAAACAATGTACCATTTCATTTTAATTACAAAATCTTGCTACTTGAAGCTCTAGCACGTCTAGACCTTGATAAACTTTAGAATCATTGAAACAGGCTTGAAAAAATAGTATGTGGTGAGAAAACAAAAATGGAGTCAGTTTTATAACCACTTTTCAAATTTTCAGGGAAAAAGATGGAGTGGAGCTTACTCGAGATGAATCCTTCAAGTATCGCTTCAAGAAGGACGGCTGCAAACACACACTAATCATCAACGATGTTACCAAGGAGGATTGTGGCCACTACAGAGTGAAGACCAATGGAGGACAATCTGTTGCTGAACTCATGGTGCAGGGTGAGTGGTTAATTTTAGCACTGGTGTTTATCATGTGGTTCTCCTTTCTGCTAAATTCTGTACATACTAGTTCTGCAGGTTTGTAAAACAGATTTACATGAGTGCAAGGTCCTCTTTAAAACTGGTAAAAGGAGTTAAAGTTAATGTATCATGATTAAAATCTCTGAAGTCTTTGGTTTAAAGACTGATTGAAGCCATTTGTCAATCATAGCCGATGCACGACAAGTCATGTGTCAATCAAGGCAGACAGAACTGTAGTCTAAAATAAACCTCCAGAATTCCACTGGGCATTCTTCACTCCCTGCTATCTCCTTTAAACCCCGCCTCTTTGTGGTCCCGTCGCTCAAAAATCACCTCTGTTTGTCAGCCCGGTAAAGATGGTTGACAGACCCATAGCACATGGTTGCAGCGTGCACAATGCACAGATGCCAGCTATTGTTAGACTGCAAGGGCCGTATATTTTAACTGCGCAGGTGACTCTGTTTCTTTCCTTCTTCCTCTCCATAACCTAATTCTTACCCTGGTCTGTTTCTCAGACAGATTTGCATCAGTCGATGTCCTTTACTCTCACCTTTATAGCCTTACGTTTTATTTGGCTCTTGATCTGTAACAACAGTGGAAGTGTAAGAAAATGAAAGCTTGACCCTCAATAACCTTTGTGCTGTGGTGCTACTGGAAACTCCTTGAATTGAGACAACACACTGTCCTTAAATCTCTCATAAATCCATCCGGATACTCAGTTCCTGCTTGGGTTTTCCTTTTCTTTTTTTTTTTAAAAAAAAAAACAACCTGATCCACATTTCCTGCCTGTCTTGACCACTTAATCAAACAGAGAAGGTGTCAAACAGGAGCAGCTGTCCAGCACCACTGAACTTCTGCCAGGCTGCCAGGAGGATCATCGCTCCCCAGTAACTCTCCTCTAATTATACCACCTCTAACTGATGAGCCCTAGGTGTTTGTCTGCTACAACAATACAATACTACTATGTGGTTATTTCACTTATTTCCAATCTAGTGCATCAGCATGCCAATGATATTAGAATAGAATGTAATTGGATGTATTCAGTCACTCACTTTCTACTTTTATCAGACTGGGTGCTTTGTAATCAACATTTAAAAAAAAAAAAGTCATAAAGTTACTATTTTATCATAAAGTTACTATTTATTTAATGTTGCTGATGTTCCAGGGCAAATAATTATTTAATTAATAACAAAGATCAGTGTATGATGTCAATCACTGATATTTTATTTAGCCCTTTCTCCCACTGACTCCCGCCAGTTCTTGGTTTCTTGGCTATAATTTAAATTTTACTCATTATCTTAACACAAATGCAGCAATTTAATAAAGCATTTTGGCTACTGGGTTTTTTCAGTCCCATGGTGAATCTTTCTTTCATATATTAACCAAACCCACACTTCATTTTGCCTTTAAATGTCCGTGCTGTTTGCCCTTTGCCCTTTAGAGAAGCAACTGGAGGTGTATCAGAGCATTGCTGACCTGACAGTAAAAGCTAAGGAAGAGGCGGTGTTTAAGTGTGAAGTGTCTGATGAGAACGTCAAAGGAACCTGGTACAAAAATGGAGTGGAGGTGAAGCCTGATGCTAGAACCCACATCACACACATTGGCCGGTAAGACTGTGAAAGTTCATTGAATTTGAACAACTGTAGATGTTTCAATTCTTATTCGTTTATTTTCAATGTGGTCAGTTCCAGTCCTGGAGAACCGTTTGGTGAGGTTCTTTCTCAGAGACATGTGATTCAGTAGAGCAGGGAAATCATTAAATTTGTGCTGAACTCTGGTTCTCCTGGTCTAGATTTGGACCTCCGCTGTTGAAATGTAAAAGTTCTCTGATATACTCTCTGTCTTGCCAGAATTCACAAGCTCACTATTGATGATATGCGTCCGGAGGATGAAGGCGACTACACCTTTATCCCTGAAGGCTACGCTTTTAGTCTTTCTGCCAAACTGAACTTCTTGGGTATATAAGTCTCAGATTCCTTAGGCAATGACTTCATCATTCCTCAGCCTGGTTAACAGTATGACATTTCCATTTATTATTTTCATTTATGTTTTCAGAGGTCAAGATCGACTTTGTCCCTCGTCAAGGTAAGAATAAAAAGACTACACAGTAGAGAGTCAGTGTTGAACTTCTGCCAGTTAGTAAGTAGGGCACTTATGCTGAGATAAATAGTTTGGCAAATTGCACAATTTTCCACTTACAACAAATGTAGTCGATCATCCAAGACCTATTTGGTGTTCAATGTTAATGTCATTACTTTTGCTCTTGAAGCTATAAGGTTAATGTAGCTATGCAAGGGAAGTCTGTCTCACCCAAAATCTTTTGTGTTAATATCTGCCTCGAACCACATACACTTCTGCAGTGATATCAAACAGATTTGGTGATATAGTTTATGCCACATTATGACTTAACTGAAACCTATAAACATGAACCAGACTTTATGTAACTAATTGCTGTAATTTTACAAAGGCAGCCATCTTGGCCCACTGGAATATAATTTTCTTAAGCACAGTTTGTTATCATTCAGTCCTCTAGGCCTGTTTTCCAAAGTTTAAAGATGGAGTTGTACCAAAAAGCTGGAAATTATGGAGATAATAATATATTTCCACTTTGAAGTAAAATTAGTAAATATGAACTCACACACAATTCTAACAGACTCATTACCTGTTAGCTACATTAGCCGTATAGATCCAGTGCAAAACTTAAGCAACAAATGTCCGGGCTGATGGACTACATTTTGGATTAGAGTAAAAGTGGAATATTTAAAAAAATAATTTCATTTAACTGAATATGAAAAACAGTGTTTTGAAGTATATTTGTCTCATATGATACATATATTTAAGACCACAACATTGATGAGCTCCCACTTTAATTCTAAGATGCATGTTACCTACATTAAAGGCCGAATGACACTTCAGGTGAGAGTTACTTTCTTCCACTACCTCCATATGCAGATCCTCCCAAGATCCATTTGGACTGCCTTGGCCAAACTGCAGATTCCACTATTTTGGTTGTGGCTGGAAACAAGCTGCGACTGGATGTGCCAATCACTGGAGACCCCGCCCCCACAGTGGTTTGGACCAAGTCAGATAAGGTGGGGGGAGTACTATTATTAACATATATCCCAAAATATTTAAATATTGATTGTGCATAGTAGTATCATGATCAGCTGTATTATAATGTATTTTCTCAACAATGTTTTTTCATCATCATACAAGCTTATACACATTTTCTTTTTCAAATAAATAAACATCATTATAATAAGAACACATTTTCATGGTTTTCCTGAGGTTGTACCACTTGACGTGGTAAACGGAACCAAGACAACCATGACTCAAAAATGAATTTCTTTTCAATATTTGTGCAATAACCTGTGCACTCTTTCTTAAAAGTGTGCAGTACTTTATGGTTTCTTGTGCCACATGATGTTTGAGAAAATCAGAATTTTTCGAACGAGTTGAATACTTTAAAAACTGCCCTATTTTGCAACGTTATGGCTTTCAAATATAAAATCATGCTGAACTATTTTATTTAGGATTTTATATAATTAAATTTTGCTTTATAATAGTGAATCTGCATGTATGATTGGACGGTCTGACATTTTTAAACATGGGGAGGGGCAAAAATATCAAATTATTTTTGATACACTAAAAAATGTATTCACATACAGGACATACTGTAGATTAAGGTGATATGTCTTATGTATTTATTACATTATGTCATAGGAAAGTAATGAAGATATGCACAACTAATTCATGTCATGTCATTGGCCCAGCAGTCAACTATATTGGCCATTAACAAACAACACTGCACTGTAGTCCTAAACATTTTCCTTTAACACTGAGACAGGAGTCCCAGCATGAGGGCTTCTCATCTAAGGCCGTAAGCCCACACAGGTAAGCTTTGGCGAGAGTTTTGCTCACCACTGCCTGATATGTGACAGACAGTCACATTCATAAAGGTTTGTATTGGAGCAGGATTCTGAAAGTTGGACCTGTCACCTCTTAGTCTTAACATCTTAGTCTTAACCATGGGTTCACCGCTTCTGCTCTGCTTGTGTAGGATAAATCTAAAAACCCACTGGGAGAAGGGAAAGGGGAACCAGCCTTCATCTGGACTTTGAAGGATGGTGAAGTGAGTTATTGGCCTTTAAAACAACAACGCCACCACAATCTTTTGTTATAATGTGCACTTTCGTTGTCCTATGCCGCCGCTGCTATGAGAGTGTCTTCTGACCTTTTCTTTATAGTCTTTTTACTGCCGCAGCCAATGCATTGTGATACTGTCTTGGTCCAATTGCTATCTGTTTACGGTCATACAGTACCTACTTCACATGAAGCATAACAGACTGTTAATAAGTTTAAGACTTATTACTATGAAATCACTTATAATAATGATATGACTTCTATGGACTTTTTATTTGTTCATAGAAGTCTCAATTTTTCTCTACAAAATTTTTCTGTGATGCCCCATGACGTTATTGTGTCTTGATTTGAAATTGTAATGATCTAATATCTAATACTAACCCAGCAAAACAAACTGACTCTTCAGTTCAGTATTTCTACTTGACATTAAACCTTTACTGCAGTCTCTTCTTGAACAGCATTGTGTTCACATGTATTGTATTAGTATATGCTCTGAAGCAAACTGACTGCACCAGGTGAGTGCATGCTTCATGTACTTTAGTATATGCGTCAAATAACCTTTGGCGACACCATACAAACACAGAAGGTAAGAAAACAATATAACAAAGACTTGAGATGCTATATTCCATTTTGATCTTAATGCCTCATCTGGTCTCTGGTTTTGCATCTTGATTGAATATTGCTTGGTCCGGAAGTTGGAACTGTGCTCAGTGTAGGTTCTTGTGATTTGATTCTAATGGTTATTTTACACAAAAAAACATCTTATTAGTAAAAACTGTGATTGGTTTATCAGGTATTGACAGACGCAAGTGGACGTGTCCATGTAGAGAGTGCAAGGGGACACTGCATCTTGACTATTGAGGGGGCGGAGCGTCAGGATGAAGGCGTGTACTCCGTTATTGTACGGAATCCGGCAGGGGAGGATACTGCCGATATTCGTGTGAAAGTTGTTGGTAAGATATTTAAACATACTACCCATACCGTGTACAAACCCCTATGGATTTACATATGCAATATAATGAATATCTAATGAAGGATTGCTGTTTAATCATCGCTTAATAACATTATAGGATGACAGGTTGATTCTTGAACTATAAAGTTACTACAACTGAAGGTTTCACTAATACAGAAGGTTCCAAATCGAATCCTATTTAGGAGGCAAAGAACTATTCATTCTTTTATCCATTTACTCATTCTTTTTAATTTTTTTTTGCTGTTTTCTTCTGGCAGATTCAAGTTTGGCGGGATTATATAGAGTACAAGTTACATCAGTTCCAATGAAAATTAGCCATCACATCATGTCAGCTCCCCTTTAACCCAAACACAGAAACTAAAATGACTTCTTTGCTGTTGTC
Organism: Cranoglanis bouderius; assembly: GCA_023630585.1. Classification (NCBI taxonomy): domain Eukaryota; kingdom Metazoa; phylum Chordata; class Actinopteri; order Siluriformes; family Cranoglanididae; genus Cranoglanis; species Cranoglanis bouderius. The sequence continues at coordinate 6,125,906 of CM042555.1, forward strand.
CCAGCCCTTCTGTGCCTGAGTAAAACTGCATCTAGTTATAATGTTAACTTTATATTTAGTGTATGATTTTTTTTTTTTTTAATTTAAGTTTAATTTTACATAGACTGTTTTAGTTTAGTAGTTCATTCATACACCCTGGATGGGATGCCAGTTTTTCCCCCAAGAATGTAGAAAAAGGGGTTCTATCTAGCACCCTAAAGTGTTCGTAAGTTTGTCCCCTAAAATAACAATTAAAGGTTTTATGTAGTACCATAACTATATACCAGATGATTCCCTTTATGACAAGCTTCCAAATAGAACTTCTCTCAGAAGTGACAATGCTTAACCATCCAAAGTAACCCTTTTTCTTAAGAGTGTAGGTGTTGGTCGTGGCTCTGAAAGTTTATTTGCCGTCTAGCCCCTCACCACAACTTTCTGTGTCTTAGCATTTCATTATAAGAATATGATTACTGATGTTCACAGTACATGTTCATAATACAAGTAGTAGATTTGACTTTTATTAAATTATATATATTTTTTATTTCCGTAGATGTGCCAGATCCACCTCAGGCTCCCAGAATCCTCAGTGTTGGGGAGGACTCTTGTGTAGTACAGTGGGACCCTCCACTGTTTGATGGTGGCCAGCCAGTTTTGGGTAAATGCCTCTCAAAGAGAAAGCATGCAATCCTATGATTTAGGCCTTTAAGAAGTCTTTGAATTGCAACAAGTTAAAAAGCTTACTTAAGTCTCTATGTTCTCTAAGGCTACATCCTGGAGAGAAAGAAGAAAAAGAGCTACAGGTGGATGCGGCTGAACTTTGACCCCTATAAGGACACCACTTATGAAGCTAAGAGGATGATTGAGGGAATGGCTTATGAGATGAGGGTCTATGCTGTGAACAGTATTGGCATGTCACGGCCCAGTCCTGCCTCCCAGCCTTTTGTGCCTGTTGGTAAGTTTTATTTACATTTGACTGATGCTTTAATCTAAAACAACAATTGCTGGGATATATACTCAACAACTCGGATTACTACATTTTGATCAGTAGCCCAAAACTTTAACCAGTGAGCCACCACTGCCCTGACATACTCCTGATTGCTTGATTAGTCTTGATCTTGGTTTCTATAAACACTAATAATAAATGGGTTGATTTTTTTTTAGTATGAATGATTTATGGAATTTCTTTTGTTTCTGGTTAGACACTGAGGTGGTGAAGTGAGTTTGCTCAAGAAAAAATCACCAAAGCCATAAACCCAATACTATTATTTATCACTAAAGTTCAAAATGGTTTGTTTTAAAACCAAGGATCTTAAGGAAAGTAAGCCATAATGGAATATTCCAAACTTTATTAAACCTATCTGTATTTATAGGTGATTAACCACAAACAATCTTGACATGTACAGTATCTCTGCACTGAGATACTGTACTGTAAACTCACTTATAATGGAAGTTTAAGGGTAGAGGTTGAGGCAGTCAATAGACTTTCACTCTAACAATTGAGACAGATAATAGGTGACCATTAATTTCCTGTGTCACTCAACAACACAGAGATAAAAGTTTGAACTGAAACTTTGTAAATGTAAATACTGCAATGTTAAAAATTACAACCCTGATATATGCACAGTATGTTACACAATAAAGTGTATATATTTTGGGTACTGCTATATCAGAACTTCAGAAACATAGACACAAGCAACATAAGCAATTTGTTTTAAGTGCACACAGAGTTGTATGAGAGAATGTCTCACCTGAGATGTTCTTATATAGTTTTAATTGAGATTTCCAATATGGTAATAAGTAATTTTGGTTAATTTACACTGTTTCTACGGATTTGTGGTAAGGTTACGCAGAATCTGAAACTGAGGCACTTCCATATTTATTTTGAAGCTATAACCACAAATGATTTCCTCTGAAAAGGTAGTCGCATCTTTAAAAGCATCTCTAAAATTACAAAGGTCTAGAGCGTAATTTACAAATACCTTAGACCGAAAAATTTGTGGAAGCACTTAAAACTAATTTTTCACATCAGCATTTAATAACTGTTCTTAAATTTCCAATATAAGTGAGTTTCAAGACAATGGGCTATATGTTTATTTCTCAGTACAAGGAAACATGTTGAAATTATTGCTCGGAGTAATTACATAAGTACTGCAGCCGCTTAGAGATTAGGTTGAAAAATCATTGGAGTATGATTTACTCCAAAATTTGTGCATGGAAAGCCAGGCAGAAATCAGGAAAACCCCTGAAGAATGATAAATTGTTCCTTGTGTCAAAATGGGAATGCTATTATTGCTTGTTTAGCAGAATGCTAGAGTGTAATAGAGTAGGGGTTTTGTGTGTATGAGGTGGTGCCAAGCATGTCAGTGTCAAGGAGGCCCTTCTTTCATCTGCTTGCCAATTTAGGGATGCTGCTCTATTCTGGCCACCTGGAGCCGCTCAGCCACACGTCATCATACCAGTGTTTCAAGGCTCTGTCATCTCTTTGGAGAGTGGGTGTCCAATGCCTAAATAAAACCCATTTTCAGGATATCTACCGAAGCTTAAAAGACTTAAAGACACAAGTTTTTCCATTTATCTCTATGTGATTGTAATTTTATTGCCTCATTGTCCCTTTACTTTATCTGGTGCAGATGGTCTGAAGAGTTAACAGTTCAGCGTGATGTCCAGCACAAGACAATAGATTAGGAAACTATTTTTGGCACCCTCTTCTATAAATAACGGCATTTTAGCGTATGGTTATGTCCAGGCGCATGGCTGACACAGGCCGCTAGACTACAGAACGGTGGGGGGGGGGGGGGGGGGGATAGTTGCATTGCTGCCGTCCACAATTCTGATCACAGCTCCCTGAGGACAGGACAGGAGAGGAGTACAGCAGATGACAGGGATAGTACTGAACAAAAGGCAGCCAGGCTCACAGACCAGACGAGAGAGTATTTACAAAAAACCTCAAGGGACATTACAGCAGTGTGCAGTGACGAAGTGACCCACCAGCAGGATGACCAAGCCTATGCTTCCAAAAACCGCGGAGAAAAAGTCGGCCAACGAGGCCCCAGTAGATGCTCCTGCAGACCCCCCTGCAGAAGTCAAAGAACCTGAGGTAATAGCACCTTCTCCAGAAGATACAGCCAATGAAGCAACTGTTCCTAGAACTGGGGAACCTGTTCCTGCAGATGGAGAAGCAGTGCCACGAGAGGGGGCACCTTCAGGAGAGGAGGGAGCACCCCGGGCTGAGGAACCTGTCCCCCTACCTGAACCTGAACCAGAGCCAGAACCAGAACCTGTCGGCAGTAGGCGTCTCATTCTAATTCTGCTTGTCCTTCTGGAAAGCTAGTGAATGCATGCCTTGGGTTTATGTAGACTTCAGTATATCTACAGAAATATCTTATTTAGATCAGGATAACTCTTCATATTGGCTGACTTGGCGTTGAATACTTTGTTACCAACTAATCTTCACTATCCAGTGTTTATTTATCAAAATGACTTTCTCAGAAATATACAAATGGAAAAAATGTGGGTGCACAGAGGGGTGCATTTAATAGAAGAATGCTTGTATATGTGCAACAGGGTTAGTTTACAAATACATTTATTTGCATTTATCATTTCATTGCAAGCATCAATATGTCACCTGTTGCAATAAATGGCAAAACTATAACTCAAGCATTCATCACTATGAACACAGGCTAATTTGGGTACTCTTTGTCTATACTTAAAAAATGAACTGGTAATTCGGTTGAAAATGTGAATTTTGTTTTAAAGAAGCTGCAGTTTTAAATTTAAATTCCAGCTTGGAACACAGGAAATACAAGGTTTGTGTTCTTTTCTGACCTTATCAAGACTTTTTCCAGGTTAATTTTTTTAACGTTTCAGTCTATGTTCTGATTTAAAGTAACTAAAGCAAAAAAAAAAAAACAAACAAAAAAAACAATAAATAATAATAATAATTTAATAATCATTAGAGAGACTGTATTATTGTGGAGAACAAGAGAATGTATCATGGGAATATCTTCAAAGTTTGAATTTATTAGAGTCTTGATTCTATATTTCTTTGACAAGAGTATATTCCAAAAGCATTTTCTGAATTTCCATACTATTCAACATCTAAAAAGGGATGCCTTTAAATTCCATACTTTTTCTAGATTTCCCAGACTTACAACAAACTCAGTTCAGTTTCAGTTGTCATTCATCCTAAGGAATCCATGCTCCAGCATTCTGCAATTTTGTCACAATACCTGAACCTGATGGGACAATGTCACATGTAAACTATTTCTGTCCTGAATGCAGCGTGTCCCTAGCAGCATCTATATCTTCGAGATGTCCTTATCAACACTAGCCCAAGTTTAACTTGTGCTTATTCAAACAATGGCAGTTATGCTAAACTATAATGGGCAGTTGAAGGCCACGAAGGCTGGCTGGAAGATAATGTTAGATATACTAGACTTGAACCCCTGGGTTTTATTGCCCCAATAGTTTCCATTCCCTTGTCCTCTGACTGACTATTGAAAGAGCGCATGATTGAAAAATAAATCCTTGTGACAAGTCCTAGTAAATCCATATAGCAAAGACTTTTGATTTTCTATTCAGGCTTTGGTAGCTTAGTTAATAAACAACTTGGTGGATTATTTCTCTGATATGCTTTAGTAAATGTACAGTGCAGAGCACAGTTCCACTCTAAAAATATACATCAAGCTGTTTTGTATTTACATTACTGTGAATAGGCAAATCTAACAACCAAATATTACTGAAAACTTTAATTTAATAATCTACAATAAGCTTTAGGTATAACAGAGCTTTACTTTATTACGCCTGTTTTCACCATGTTTATACTGGATACGTGGATTCTAAATTTTTTTATTTGGTGGGCTGGATTTACAACCTTTATCGGGCTTGTCGTGGCCTGCGGACCATATGTTTGACACCCTGAACTATAGTCTGTAACTATATACAGTGGGGGGAAAGTATTTGATCCCCTGCTGATTTTGTACGTTTGCCCACTGACAAAGAAATGATCAGTCTATAATTTTAATGGTAGGTGTATTTTAACAGTGAGAGACAGAATAACAACAAAAAAATCCAGAAAAACGCATTTCAAAAAAGTTATAAATTGATTTGCATTTTAATGAGATAAATAAGTATTTGACCCCTTCAACTTAGTACTTGGTGGTAAAACCCTTGTTGGCAATCACAGAGGTCAGACGTCTCTTATAGTTGGCCACCAGGTTTGCACACATCTCAGGAGGGATTTTGTCCCACTCCTCTTTGCAGATCCTCTCCAAGTCATTAAGGTCATTTTCAATGCCCTGGCTGAGGGAAGGAGGTTCTCACCCAAGATTTGACGGTACATGGCCCCGTCCATCGTCCCTTTGATGCGGTGCAGTTGTCCTGTCCCCTTCGCAGAAAAACACCCCCAAAGCATAATGTTCCCACCTCCATGTTTGACGGTGGGGATGGTGTTATGACTTGGGGTCATAGGCAGCATTCCTCCTCCTCCAAACACGGCGAGTTGAGTTGATGCCAAAGAGATCTGACCACAGCTGACCACAACACTTTCACCCAGTTCTCCCCTGAATCATTCAGGCAAACTTCAGACGGGCCTGTACACGTGCTTTCTTGAGCAGGAGGACCTTGCGGGTGCTGCAGGATTTCAGTCCTTCATGGCGTAGTGTGTTACCAATTGTTTTCTTGGTGACTATGGTCCCAGCTGCCTTGAGATCATTAACAAGATCCTCCCTTGTAGTTCTGGGCTGATTCCTCCCCATTCTCATGATCATTGAAACTCCACGAGGTGAGATCTTGCATGGAGCCCCAGACTGAGGGAGACTTACAGTTTCTTCCATTTGCAAATAATCACACCAACTGTTGTCACCTTCTCACCAAGCTGCTTGGCGATGGTCTTGTAGCCCATTCCAGCCTTGTGTAGGTCTACAATCTTGTTCCTGACATTCTTGGACAGCTCTTTGGTCTTGGCCATGGTGGAGAGTTTGGAATCTGATTGATTGATTGCTTCTGTGGACAGGTGTCTTTTTACAGGTAACAAACTGAGATTAGGAGCACTCCCTTTAAGAGAGTGCCCCTAATCTCAGCTCATTACCTGTGTAAAAGACACCTGCGAGCCAGAAATCTTGCTGATTGATAGGGGATCAAATACTTATTTCCCTCATTAAAATGCAAATCAACTTATAACTTTTTTGAAATGCGTTTTTCTGGATTTTTTTTGTTGTTATTCTGTCTCTCACTGTTAAAATACACCTACCATTAAAATTATAGACTGATCATTTCTTTGTCAGTGGGCAAACGTACAAAATCAGCAGGGGATCAAATACTTTTTTCCCCCTCTGTAACTACACTGTGAGTTTTATAGAGCAGAGTAGATTTATAGGGTGAGGTCTAGGATTATAGTCCTGCTGGACTTAAATGAACTGGTCCTAATTAAACACTTGGGTTAGAATACTGCAAACATACAATAACTTAAATTAATAAAATTCCCAAGTACCAATTCTCAACATCTGCTGTTTAGTAAATTCAGTTCAATTTGTGTGTTTTCTTCTCAGCCCCCTCCAGTGAGCCCATCGGTCTGTGTGTGGATGACATCAGTGACACCACGATTTCTCTGAAATGGAGGACTCCAGAGAGAATAGGCTCTGCTCCTATAGATGGCTATGGGGTTGAATACTGCAAGGAAGGCAGTAAGTGCGTGACTATGAAGGTTTCATGTGTATCTGAGTAATTGTTATTGCAGAATGAGAGTGTCATTGAAAATGAATACCTCAACGCATACTCCATTGCACAAAAACCCCTGCACCTTTTACTCCTTACATTTTCATTTAGAGCTTTTATATAATTGTTACAAATCTCAATTTTATCTTTTTTTACTTTTTACTTGGAAATATATAAGCAGATTTAAGTACAGACACTCCACGTTTCAGTCAAGTATCACTTTGACCAGCTACTTCTACTAATTAATTAATTAATTTTGACATATTATCCATACTCATGTATAATTTTCTGTACATTTTCACCCTTGTAGTCGTAGTATGAAAGATGACTGTTTATTGGGAATATCCTTCCTGAACCCAGTGTGTCCAGATAAAATGCACTTAAGATCTCCATAAAGCAGTAGTGAATTGTGACACATTGATCTACAAAGAACATCTTCTGATTGGTTCAGGATTAAAGCAATAAGCCATGAGAAAGGTATTCTATGAACAGAACAATGGCTCAAGTGTAACTGTTTTATTGGTATAAAAACCTGGAGCATTGCTTCTGTGTGGACTACTGGCATTTTTACGCAGACTTGTGACATTTGCTTTGTTTTACATTTCATCTAGCTGATGAGTGGGTTCCAGCATTTGAGGGTCTTACAGACAGGAACTCTGTGATCATCCGTGACCTGCCTACAGGAGAGAAGATGCAGTTCCGTGTACGGGCGTATAATATGGCTGGCCCCAGCCCTCCTGCCACTCTGTCCCAGCCTGTCACCATCTGTGAGATCATGCGTGAGTTTAATACACACTGAATTAACATTTCATATAAGGAGAATTGTACTGTAAGTCAGAGATGTATCCATTGGGAAAAATGTAGGCATTACAGAATGCAGTGCCTATTTATGGCAAGTATTACCAGAGAGAATATTCTAAATATCAGTCAAACACTATACAAAAGAAAAAAACAAAAAAACATGGTACATGGTACTAAATGTAGAAACAAACAGCACAGGGAATTATAAAACTAAATTTGCATTTCTCAGCTGTCTTTACTTCAATTTCAGCTGCATTTAGTTGCATCAACTTGCAGCAATACATTAGATAGAGTGCTTTACAGAAGCTTTTATTGTTTTAACTTAATAAGTCTAGTTCACTGAGGCAATCACCAGCTTGTTCCCGATCAGCTTTCAGCCACTAGCATTCACTAGCTTTCATGAGTAAGAGATATACACAATTACATTAAAGCAGGTCTGTACAATAGAAAGCCCAGGGGCTGGATATAGTCATTGACCAAACTCCTTCAGGCCTGGAAGTAGAATAAATTCAATGATAGGCTCTAATTGTTCTAATAGACACATTTACACAAATATATTATGGATCCCTTGCCTTTTGCTTGATGACTTCCTTATTATTGCCCTAAACAACATGGTTTGCAGCTATGAGTTAAAATAGCCTGCGTGAGTCATGGCCATCTTTTTCCATAAACCATTCTCATAAACTTCATTATTGTGCTTTATAGGGCACATTTGTGACATGATTTCCCATTCCTTCTCATTTCCACCATGAGATGTGTGTGGTGTGTTTTTTTTTTTACTCCTTAATTTGTGTCAGTTGGGGCAGTCCATCTGACATGAAATAGAAGCCTAGCCTGGCATCATGGGAAAAAAGTTGTTCACAGTTTGTTGTTTGATGATATATTACACATTAATTACCTACCTACCTGCAAAAAAGGTTGACAAATTAGCTATACTGATGTGTGAATGTTGAACTGTCAGGGTTTCCAATCTTTTCAGGAAATTTCCTATAGTTTATATACATGACAGCTATTGATCAGAATCTTATCATGACTCACATCTATCAACATCTATAATGTTAAATTTAACAATACAAACCCTAAGGATGCCTCACTGACTGACTGAAACAACTGACTCATCTAAATCACCTGTCAAAGAATACAGAAAAGTAAGTAAATAGAACCAGGTCAGATTTCAAGAACTGTAGCAAAAGAAGCTGAGAACAATTTGACAGCTTAAATCCATTAAAAAAAAAAAAAAATCACAAACCTACACTCTTCAAGGGCTGTGTAGTTAATTCTACTTGAAATCCTCAAGGAAAGGGAAATCTTTAGGTTCCCCCAGAAAGACAAACCAAAGAAATCTCACAACACACTTTTAAGAGTCAAGACTTTTAACTGTATGATGCCAGCTGATCATTTAGATCTCAATTACTTAATGTGCTAACTTTACAGAACCTCACTAATATTTCCAGGGCAGTGTATCCATTTTCTAATTTACTTTCCATGACAGGGAAACTACTCTATAAATTTCCAGGATGCAGGGGAATCCTGTGCACTCCTCTGCTGCTCATGCGTCATATATTATAACACCATAGATCTTGTTCACGCACATTCATTCTCATTTTCATGTCGGTCAGCCATTTACAGCAAATACTGTTATGGAGGATATGACGTGAGGTGTATTTTTGGATCCCCTCGGACATTCCACTCGCTGATAAAACAGTGACATGTGAAGTGTTTATCTGGTAAAAGACCATGCTGGGAAGTCTGTTATGCCACCTAAGTGATAAAGAAATGCACCATTTTATGAACAGCTATTGCATAGGCGTATTTATTGAGCCTTCATAGTATAACCACTGTGAGCCACAGGAGAATTATTCAGGTGATGACTCATACGCTTGTCTACTTTTGAATAAATATTCTCAGTGTCTTAATGTGTAATGTGTTGAGACTCAGATAGTTATTTATTTGTGGTCTTTTGCAAACTTGTTCAATCGTTCCTCTCCGGTAGCCACTTTATTCTGGTCAGGGTGGATCTGGAGTCTAACCCAGGACCACTGGGCATGAGGCATGAATACACCCTGTATCTACACCCAGTCCATCTCAGGGCAGCATGCACACGCACGCGTACGCACGCGCGCACACACACACACACACACACACACACACACACACACACACACACACACATCCACATTTATGGCAATATAGCATAGCCAATCCACCTACTAGCATATTGTTGAGAGGTGGGAGGAAACTGGAGGACCCAGAGGAAACCCACATAGACACAGGGAGAACTTGAGAGAAGAACAAGTTCAAACCAGGGACCTTGGAGTTGTGAGGTGGCAATGCTACCTGGTTTGCACCACCTTGCAACCATGATGTTTAAAAATTTGTTGTTTTGTCAAAATGGTCAGCACTATTATCTCCAGGGTCACTTCCCAATTCTCTGATTTTTCTCTATACCTTCTAACAGAGCGTCCAAAAATTTGGATCCCTCGCAATCTTCGCCAGACCCTCATCAAGAGAGTAGGGGATACTGTTAACCTGGTGATCCCATTTCAGGTAAGAATAAACTGTCCTGGCTGACTCATCAAAATCCATTTTTCCAGGTTGTGAATGTGGAAAATGTCATTGAGATTGAGAGTGAAGTACTGTACGCTTGAATAAGCCTTGTACTATAGTTGATAGCTCCTTGCTGCTCCTTTGGCCTCCAACTGGATTGTGTTGGCCAGACTGAAATGTTAACTATTGTGTTAACAAGGGTTAATTAGGACAGGAAGGGCCTGTTCTTGTTGCTTCTGAAACACTATAAATACACAGAGCTGTGCGGCTGAAACTCAATGATAGTGGATGCACACGGACAGCAGCTTATGTGTTAATGACACAAATCTGAACAGCAGCTGTAAAAGCTGTCGGGGGAATTGTGTTACTTAAAAACAGAATGCCGGCGCGCACACGCACGCGCACACACACACACACACACACACACACACACACACAGGTCCTGAGCCAATCTGTTTGAAACTCCTGCACTAGCACTAGGTATTTAACATACCAAAACTGTTTCCACTCAAATATACAGTATCTATCAAATATATCTACATATCTTCTGTATTTATATTGTATCATATGAATGTAACATGGATTTTACACTCACATTTTACAGTCCTCAATATATATATCCATAATCTTGAACAAAATAGCTTTTATTTTTATTTATTTTTTCATTTATTTTTTACATATTGTAACAAGCAAATGTAATAAAAATGGCATCTTTCTTCAGGGGAAACCAAGACCAAAAGTGACCTGGACGAAAAACGGTGAGCCTCTTGACCCAAAGCAGGTGAGCGTGAGAAACAGTGAGACCGACAGCATCTTTTTCATCAGAAAGACAGAGCGCAAAGACTCTGGGACATATGAACTCCAGGTACAGATTGAGAACGTGGAAGACAAGGCCAGTGTGACCATTCAGATTGTTGGTACGTTCTTATGTACATTACATCATCTCAAAACACTGTAGGTTTCTCATGTCCCATTAGCTTTTGTGTTCATTATTTTAAGACTCTCATACATTGCTGTAAAACTAGTATTTGTTATTCAAGATTGTGGGTTTTTAATGACCATGCTGTGATCACTTTTCTCTGCCAGACCTTCCTGGTTCTCCTCAGACCTTGAAGGTGGTGGATATATGGGGTTTCAACGTGGCGCTGGAATGGAAACCACCCAAAGACAGTGGCAACTGCGACATCACCGGTTACACAATCCAGAAAGCTGACATGAAGACCATGGTATGTACAAATCTGTCCAGGTATTTGATTTACGTAGCACTGCTATATGTAGCCAAATACAAATATGACATAGCCATGGCTGCGAATATTGAATATTGGATGCAACTGGCATTCTAAGGGGCATTCTAGGGGCCCTTCTTGAAGAAGTTGAAAGGGTGTCTATGTAATTACAAAGTGAATCAAATGGTATCAAGCTGCTATACAAATCAAAACCCTAAGGTACGTATTGCACGACTGCACCCAGATTGAATTTAGTATTCCATCTATCCAAGGTAAAAGGTCATGGACGCTTGACCCTGGTCTTGGACATCTGTTCATCTGACGGATTACTTAATGAAACAAAAATGGCCTCATGTAGTTAGCTCAGGTCATTATGAAAATCTAGCCAGTTATCACTCTTTTCCACTCTTTCAAATAGAGACAGAGCAGGAGAAAGACAAACTAAAAGGCAGATATGACTTGTCCTTTGTCCCTCTGTACTCTGAAATCCTGCCAGTGTCACAAAAAGTAGCTAAGCTCCCAAACATGCATCTATAATTGAGTAATATATGTATAGTATGTGCAAGTGGAGTAGTACTCTGGGTTTTGACTTCTCTTGTGACATGCTTGGCGACTTGTTTCGGATGCCTCTGTGGGACAGGACAGCATTTAGAGCATCTGGAGACCGAACTGCCAAAATGACCCTCACCGCCCATCATCTGTCACCAGGTTTGCCCCCTCAGCATGGGGCAGGTATGTTCCACACCCCCCACCCCTCCAGTAGCCTGATTTAAGCACTGCTAGTACTCCACGCTCTTCCTCTCATTGCTCTCTACAAGGTTAGTGGCTGAATATGAGTTACACCACTCATCTGTATTAGGCCCAATTTACTCTTAGTGCATCCAGAACAATGAGCTGGGAGGCTTGGGATCATCACATTTCACACGACAATATCTAAGTCAGAAACCAGAGACGTCCTGCTGCTAAATATAAAAGCACTTTAGGTCTCTGGTCTTGGAACATGCACATAGACTGCTATTTTATTCCCATCTACTCATTCAACCCACACTGTCATGGTAATAGCATTAGACTTAATACATGCGTAATGTGACACAGCAACATTAAAGGTTGACGCTGTATGGTTACATATTTATAAAAGGTGATACATAATATTGAGGGCATGATAAGGATTAGAATATGTTGCACGATGATATGACAACTAATAAAAATTACATCCCTCATGAAAATAAGTAGTAGAAGCAGCTAGAACATCTTTACAGCTATGTTATGTTACATGGCACAGCCAAGCAAATTTGTCAGTGGTATCAGTGTTTATACCACAGCACTGGCACTGCTAAATTCCCAAGTCTGACTGGTCAGAAGGTGTTGGGTAATTTTCTATAACAGCAGCTCTGACAGTAGTGCCGGCTGTAAATGAAATCATAAGTTTTGTTATGTAACACGGATGGAGGGAGGCAGGATGCATGCGCAGGGGAAAAAAGTCAGTTTATTAGGAACAGTTTCATTCAAAAGTAATGGAACCAAAACAAAGGGAAACAAACCATAATCCACAAAAGGGTAAGGCAATAATCCAATAGAGATAATCCACAAGGCATTTATTCCAAAAGAGATTGAACATGAAAACGAAGCAAAACAAAACAGAAGCAAACGCACGAAACTAGGCTATGGTCTAGGAGCTACGAACTATGAGCTAAGAGCTAATGAGCTATGGTCCAGGAACTATGAACATGGAGCTAGGAGCTATGAGCTATGGTCTAGGAACCATGAACTAAGGGTGAGAGAAAGTGAGAAGATGGCAGGCGTACAGCACATGCTAGGTCGACCTCTATTTAGTCTAATCTACTTTAATACTCCGCGAGGAAGTGGAAACGGGAGGAGGTTTATGTACACAGACAAATCAAAGACAAACGACGTTAAACACCGAACACCTGAAACTAATAATTAAACTATAAGCGGAAAACCTATGAATGAGCAGGGGCGGAGACATGACATAAACCAGAGAACCAATAAACATAAAGGAGGTGGAGACATGACGTAAACGCAAACACAAGCACGTGGTGATGTAAACAAAGCGAGAGTTCGTGAATGCATAGGCCAGCGGGTTTTTGTGAATGGAGAGGCGCTGCTCTCAGCAACGCGGCGCGAGGAATGCGCAAGTGTTCGAGCGACTCCGAGAACGAGGGAAACTCTAACAAGTTTATATTAATGTGGTAGTTCTAATACATTTTTGTTTGTACAGTAACAACTCATTCACAGGGACTTTTATGATGGATGCTCAACAATAATCTATGCTAATAATAAAAAGATAAATATTGTTTAACAAAAAATATATATAATCATTTATATGGTTATATATATTACTATTTCTGTAAGGAAATAAATGCTTAAAATTAGAAAAAATTATCTGCGAAGCTTGAAATCAGTAAAAATGTCTAGAAATGGGTTTAATAATCATATATTTGGTTTACGGTAATATAAAAGGCAATATTAAATAAATTTGACTATACTATACTATTTTCACTTGTAAATATGTCATTTTTTGCAGTGCACCATTAAATGAAATTCTCTTTTGTAGTTTAGTCTGTAAAATCATTTTATGGCCCAGAAAACAAAGGGGACACAAACATTTGTGTGTATGTGTATTTGTTTGACAGGAATGGTACACGGTTTATGAGCAGTATCGGCGCACTCACTGTGTGGTGTCTGACCTGATCATGGGGAACGAGTACGTATTCCGAGTGTTTGCTATGAACATGGTGGGCCTGAGTCCGGAGCCATGTGACTCTAAGGACAGCGCATACATCCAGAAAACAGGTGAGAGGAGCTGTATGTACTCACAACATTTATCCTACTATTAAGATGCTTTACTCCTTTTTACTGAAATGTCTTTGTAGCTTAAAGATTTCTTAAATACATAGACTGGTAAATATTTATTCATATTAAATCAATATGAATATAGTTTTGTACTGCATCATCAGAGACATCTTGATATTACTCTGACATTTTGTTCTAACCAAAGGCATTGAGTACAGGTCACCCACCTACAAAGATCATGACTTCTCAGAGGCACCCAAGTTCACACACCCACTGGTGAACCGCTCGGTCATCGCAGGCTACTATGCCACTCTCAGCTGTGCTGTAAGAGGCATCCCTAAGGTAAGCAAATAAGATCGGAAAGCATTATTCTGGCTCATCACATCATGGTTTCGCCTGTATACAGAAGATATACTCTTTGCTAGAATAAGTGGAAGCAGTGTTCTGCATGTTGCTACAGTAAATGTCCTGATCATTCCAGAATTGCTACCGATGTCCTTGAATCTTACTGTCCATTTTAATACCCAGCCCAAAATAACATGGTACAAGAACAAGATGGACATCACAAACGAAGCCAAATACCGCATGCTCAGCAAGCAGGGTGTTTTGACTCTGGAGATCAGGAAGCCGTGTCCATTCGACGGAGGCGTGTACACGTGTAAAGCTGTTAACGCCAGTGGAGAGGACACCGTAGAGTGCAAGCTGGAGGTTCGCCGTAAGTATCTCACACATCACCTTTGACTTTTTAATTCATGTTCCAAAGTAAATAACACTTGCAGACTGACACAAGCAAAGTGACTGGCTTGCTATTTTGATAAGTGCAAAATAATTATTTGAATAATTACATAACATTTCTGTCTGCTTCCTGTTTTATTATACTATATAGTATTCAGTTAAATATGAGGTCATATATGAGTGACACTGTGTTATCATATATGAATAATATATGATACCCCTCTATATTTACTCATGTAACTGTGCATTGTATGTGTAGATATATGCTGACATAAAAGCAGAATCCATGGTTTCATTCTTATACAAATACCTAATACAAGACATATTGTATGCTACTCTGAATTTTAAAGTAGAAAGGAATTCTATGACTTCATGCAAAGTCACGGTTTTTCCTGATATTCATAGAGTCCAGAAGTATTAATAATAAAATAAAATCCAAAGGAGGAATAGGCATACACTGGGTCTGAACAGCTTGCATTAGTATTTGTATCAATACATATCAAAGAAACATGGAGTATTCTGGCATATATCAAATGTCCTTGCTTTATTTTGGATGATTAACTTTTAAAACCTGAACCTAAGAGTGTATCTGAGTGCTGTGTTTCTCAACTCATGTTTTGGGGATGCACTGTCTCGCAAATTTTCAGGTCACTGCTTGAAATATGAATGGGGCAGTGTGTAATGCTCAACATGTTGGCTGGGTGGTAAAGGCTAGGGAAAAAAAGGCCTATCATATTCTTACAGTGACATACGCAGATATAGGACACAGGGTGTTGAAAAGTTTTCAAAATAGACACTTTGTGTTAGCTATATGAAAGTATCTGTAAAAACAGGACACCTGCTGGAGTTCTGTAACATAATACTGTAACATATAAGTGCACAATATTCCATACCCTTTAGTATTCCATTCACTTCTCCCTTTCATGAAACTGCAAATAATAAATTTCAGCTGCCAGTCATGTTCTAAATATAAATGGCATTACTGTTATATACTTGTTTTTCCACCAAACGTGTTTCTAAAGCCACCCACATTCATGTACATAAGATCCTGGTTGTGTATGACTGGAAATAACTGTGTGGGTCAGCATTGCCAAGATGCCCACTGAGTGGAGAGACTTTACTATAAGGACTTTGGTTAGATATAGGGAAAATCTTCTTTGCAAAGCAGTGTGTCCTGAGAGTTGAGAAACCCCGACTCTGTATAGATTCCAAAGGTCCAGAATGGATCCTTTTCCAAAGAGATCCATAAGTCCAAATGTGTGTCTCACTTTAATCCTTCCTCCTTGCTGTTTCCTGTTTCTCTTCACCCTTTGCTACTGACTCCCCCAGCTCGTGAATAAACTCAGGTTTGATCAGTCGTTTTGAAGGTAAGATCACTACCATTATACAGCTTTTGGTTCTGCTAAAAAGTCTTTGTAATTACATCCCTTTACACATGATCGGTCACTAGCAGCTGTTCTTTGGCCTTTACTTGTACATATATATATATATATATATATATATATATATATATATATATATATATATATATATATATATATATATATATATATATATAATTTTTTGCCATCACAGACAATTTTATATTCGATTAGAAATATTGTATTTATGAAATGTCACACTTTGTGTGTAACGGATTACTCAGACCAAACGCTTCTTGTTTCCATGTATTAAACATAAGCAATGATTAATGTCACTAAATACATCATAAACACTGAATTGACAGCATTTTTATTTGAACAAACATCATTGTCTCATGTTTCTGCCTATGCTTTGCAGCTCAAATTACCAAAGAGGAAACGAAGAAGTGAGATACTCAGATTTATGTCCAAGTGTGCACATGGTGGGGACCAGTTAACCCTCCAGGCTTCCCGATGACATGTCAGAGGTTACAGTACTGAGCAGAAAGAGTTCATTGTGTTTGTGTGTTCACTCAACTTTACGCACATACCCAACGTTTCTATGTAATATGCCGGAAATGCATTCTTTCACCATTTCACTCATTGGTGTTTGCTGTTTGTGGTTATTTCATTTCATTTCATTTGTTTGAGGTAAAGATATGAATGGTTATCATCATAATCTTCACTGTTTTAGTTTATGTGGTGTTTTCTCACCTGCATATTGAAATGTGTTGTAATGTAATTTAATGGAAAATACATATTTTGATTGATGCTCAGTAAATTGAGTGATGTGACTGAAGTGACTGATGCATCTTGATGTGCTTTAGTTTAAAGTTAGATGTGAGGCTAGTAGATGGGAGGCTAAAACATAATATCCACCAATAGCTCAGCAAATTATTACATATACATTTAAAGACAGATAGACAGCTGCATTTGTGATTTCTTTCATCTTTTTTTTTTTTTAAGTGTATAAAGTCTGTACTGCTCTGGCTTCATGCTGTATTTCCTCCAAATACCAAACACTGTAAACAGAAAAGTTAAAGTTCTGACGTCTGTGCTTTTGTGTAATTTGTATTTTGGACAATAGTTTCTCCTCCAAAGGCATTTTGTGGAAAAAGGATGATCAGGTAAATAATTCGCCTTGCTCATGTTCTTTACACCCATGACTGTATTTCACATCCACTGCTGATGATGTGTTATGGATGTATCAGCGAAGC
The DNA here is from genome assembly GCA_023630585.1 of Cranoglanis bouderius. Taxonomy (NCBI): domain Eukaryota; kingdom Metazoa; phylum Chordata; class Actinopteri; order Siluriformes; family Cranoglanididae; genus Cranoglanis; species Cranoglanis bouderius. The sequence goes on from CM042555.1 coordinate 6,143,339, forward strand.
GGGCTGAAAAATATCAGCCCAAATGGTGATCAAGTCTAGGCAGGGGTTCAATTGGTCTAATCACTGATGGGTTGCAAGAATCTACAGTCTGGGCTAGAAAGAAATCAGCCCCAATCAGCCTCACTTCTTCATAATGGTCTGTGTATTTTTCTCATGACCAATGATTATGCTGTAGTGCATGGTTCCACAAAAATGCGACTTAATAAGCCATTTGTTACCAGGAAATAATCTGATGTGTTCACCAAAAAAAAAAACAACCTTATATGTCTTATCTTTGAAAGACAGGGGTTCAGCCCTGATAGGTTGTTAATACCAGCCGCCACTGCAATCAGGAATTATCCTCAGTAGTCTTTACATGTTCACAATTAACATGAACATAAACCCTTCTACTAAATTAAATACATCAGATGTCAACGATGACAGTTATAGCATTATAGACTTTTTCCCATACCACACACCCTCTTTTTATGCAAACAGCATTACTCCAACCTGCTCTGACTATTAACTTAAAGCCTGTGGAAAGCCGAATAGGATATGCCCATGGACACGGTTTATAGACAGGCATGAACAGCGTGACAGGACGTGTCTGGAATTCCACCATGAGTGCAAAGGTGCAGGGCTGGGGAGAGTCAGGTGTCTGAAACACAGTCCAGGCATGCACAACATTAAAGTACATGTCAGAATTAGAGACATGCAGTGAATGAATTGTTCCATATTTAAAGAGCTATGATGAATAATGACCTATTGTGGCATTTCGCCCTCCCACGATTGCTAAGGTCAACTCATGCCGAGTGACACACTGACACACTGCAAATGCAAGTTTGTAAGACAGAATCCAATAATCTTACATTTGTTGTTCTTGGTTTAAGTGCTGAAAGATACGTTACCCCATGTTTATGTGTTGGGCTGTAAGAGACATTAAGAAAGACTCAAAAACATGGAGGGTGAGTGATTTTTGGTGGCATTGTGGGTTAGAGATGTGAAACCTGTGAATTTAGAGGCTGTGGTAACAGACACTAAAATCATAGGCTCCGCAAAGGATTGGCTTTTGTCTACCATCGTACTTCATCACCACAGGAGTTATTTATTACATCTCCTTTAAGACATACAGTACTGTGCAAAAGTTTTAGGCAACCTATTTTTTTTAGTACAAACTTTGATTTTTTAATTTTGTCTTCTACATTTATCAAGTCAGTACAAAAAACATTTTAGATTCCCAAACATTAGTTTTCTAGCACAAAATTAAATGTTACAGGAAAATGTTTGTATGTCATTAAAGAAAGCAGCATATTATGTAAGAAACCACTTTTCAGACAAAAAGCACAATGAAGGCTGATGGGTTTTGCTGCAAAAATAAGAAGCGAGTACGAAAGTCAAAGTCTCCATAAGAACTGTGTCTGGTTCTGCAAGATGCTCAATAAAACTTACCAGCTCATTTCATTATAAAACTGCACACATTGTACCAGAGACTATTATTATTATTATTATTTTTATTATTTTGTTACACCAAATATTGACTTTGTTTCATTTACTACTGTTTACTGCTCTTTACGGTGTTTCTTTTTTAAAACGTAGAAAGATTTAATTTCATTATTTTGAAGGCATCTTTGCTCTACAGCGTTTCTTTGCATGTGCCTAAGACTTTTGCACAGTACTGTACAATCAGCTGTACATCAGGGAAACAAAGAGGAGATTGGGTGATCATTTTGCCGACCACCTTCCTACCAGCAGAATGAAGGATTTCTCCTTTTCAGTGGTGAGACACTTCAACAGAAATGCACATGACAAAACTAAAGGGACTCTCAGAACTTTTGAATCCCAGGGAATGAATGCCATGTTTAGACAGCATCTATTACATCGACCATTTTAGATATCAGCAGGTTTCACCTCGTACAGCCTCAGAAGCACTTTATCTCAACTGTCCAGCTTCTCTTGAAACGTCTACTACAATTACTACTGAAGTACACAGCACCAGCTCTAATGCACCTTGGGACAGATTTTACAAGTCTCTTGAACTGTACAGGAGGCATTACAATCATTGTGCCAAATGTTATTCCCTCAGTTGGTGTTTGGATGATGATGATGATGATAGACAGCACCCTCTAACACTTCACTCCCAATTTATTTGACATCTGGTGACTGTGAAGGCCATAACATATTTACAATTTCATACTCATCAAAGAATTCAGTGAGCTCTCATGACCTGTGGATAGAAATGTTACATCATAGAATAAAGACAATCAGAATAACTTTGTACTGATTTTCACTGACCTTCCCCTCTAAGGGGACATATTGAATTAAACCATGGCAGTAAAAATGCCTCCACAGTATACGAGCCACCTCAGTGAAGAGGTCAAGCATTTAGGCTTGTACTGTTCTCTCAGTGTGTGCCACGCGTGCATTCGCCCACTTGTGAAGAATATATTAAAGGATGATTCATCTGACTGTATTACTTTTTTCACATCTCTATAGACCAGTGCACGACTGAACTCTCAAATGTGCTTTCAACTTTGTAATGAGTGGGTCCATGCACTGCAGCCCTACTATAACATCCTTCTCTATGTGCTGAAAGTCTGATTACGTCCTGCACTGACATTCTCAATCACCTGAAGAACAATTGCTCTTCTGCTTTTCATTACATATCACACTATTGTGCAAGTATCACTGTAATGTGTGCACTTTTGACCAACCCTATATGCTGTCTTTCCCACAGATCTAAGTGCCGATGTCAGTTTTGTCACAAACACAGGCGAATTTGTAAGTTTTTCATGGCTCCTGCCATTCACACGTCAATAGAAATCAGCTTTGTGTGTGCGTGTCAAATATGTGCTTCCTGTAAAAGGCCACATTCATAACCACTGAAGCATACTACAGGTGGCGCCACTGCAGGATGTGTTTATACTGTCTGGTGTAACATGGGCCTTACTGACTTGGCAGAAGTTCATTTCACAACAATTTTCGATATGGTGTCACCATTCGTGTTTGCTTTTTTATCACAGAATTTCCTCAGTAGTATTGGTGCCCCCAATCCCATGCAGCAGCCTATAGTACCCTCTTGCAAGCTTTAAAAAAAAAAAAAAAAAAAAGACAGAGAAAACCAAAAAACAATGTATTTACAACCTCAGCACCTTGAGTCCATATTAACTTGATCAATTAAACTATCCAGGCTTTTCAGACCTGTCTAGGAACGCTGCTTGTTGCAAGGGTTTATTTAAGGTGAGGAACCAGTGTATCACGAGAAGAGTGTGGTGTACATCACCCACAGTGAGAATAACTCCAGTCAGACATAGGGATGCTCAAGACAGTAGTACACCCTGGAAAAAAGGTGCAGGGGGTGGAGCTGAGCAGAAAATCCATCGGTCACACTGTCAACAGGTTTATTTTTCATCATTAACACACTTAGAAATCTTCGCACCTTAAGGTTATTAATAGGCCTCTGAAGAGGCATGATCTTAGAATTGTAACCTGAGACTGACATTACACATGAGGAATATACATGATGACAAGCCATAAACGACACAGCCCAAGCAGCTGAAGGTGTTACTTTTGTGATACTGAATATTTTAATGGAGAACAGTGAAAATTAGCAAATTTTGTTTTCTAATATATATCGATTAACTTCACTGAGACAATGATCTTACTCACTGAATTTTTAAATTATGTAATAAATATAATATACAAGCATATAATGATATAAATACATAATTGTCCTTGGTATAGGTTGTATAAACATCCATTGCAAATGTGCACTAGCTCACAGTGCCCCCTGGTGTTAAGAGATTTATAATAACAGGAAATAGCAAGGAGAAGAATTTATGAAATAGCAAGAATATATGAAATTATGAATCCTGAAGATGCACCAGAACAAGATTTAAATACAAAATTTGGAAAAAGAGACTTGAACCAAAAGCACAGCTAAACCAATTTAAAAAAAAACAAACAAACAAAAAAAAAAAAACAAAACAAAAAAAAAACAAGAGGCCAGTATTTCGGTGTAATTTATTTTGTGCAGCTTGAAATCATTACTCTGAAGTAGTGAACCTAAGGAGTAATATTTAATTCTATGCATCTACAGTACATGTAAGACAATTCACCAGGAAAGAAGAGCAATGACAAATGATACAACAATATTTAGGCTCATTAAAGCAACATTCCCAAACTAGCATATTGGACATTCAACATGATATCAAATAGCTGTCAGAAAAATTGCACATTTGGTCTTTGTACTCGAAAAACGATGGGACAATGTCCTCAGTAAAACAATACAAATAATTCCTTGGAAAAAAAAAAATCCCGTGAATAAAATTTATCAAAAAAGGCAAGCAAATCATCATAAGAAAATGCCGTTTACAAAAATAGCAAGTAAGCCTTCCAAAAGTGAACAGTGACACAGATTTAGTAGTGAGGGTCTGGAGAAAGAAGAGCAAGCTTTATTGCTTAGTGTAATTTCAGGTCGTGAAATGTCAGGGAAAGTCGGAGATGGAGAAATGCAACCTGAGCTCTTAAAACTTCAAACAAAGCATCCAACTTCCATTTTCCAGAATGGTTTTTAAGGAAGATTGAACCATTGTAATTACGAGAAGGCTTCATTTTTATGCAAGAGGTCTCCTCACATCTCTCCATGATTAATGAACGTCTACAATTAGAAACAGGCTAAATAGTTTATGAGACGGAGAATAGACGTTTTCTTTTAATCATGACAGTGTAAATAAGTGCGTTTAAGGTTAAAAACATTTAAAACATTGCCTTTTTTAATCGCCAGCACAATGAGCACACGGAACAAAAAAAGTCTGAAGCGTCCGAGGAATGATTTCTGAATCAGTACAAATATCGCCATGAGATGAATGAGCAGGATTAAGAGAACATTCATGACTGTGTTTACTGAATAATGAATCTCATTCAATGAAGTAAATGAAAAATAATCAGGAAGTTAAAGATGGTAAACAGACTAAGCAACTACAAATTAAATCTACTTAAAAAAAAAAAAAAAAAAAAAAAAAAAAAAAAAAAAATTACTGGCAGTAGGAATAGCAAATAAATCCTATAAGCTACTGCATATACATCATAAGAAATTTATGCTACAAAATATGTCTAGGGTACATTTAAAAGAAATAAATATCTCAGTGTAATTAAATATTTTCACCCAAGACTTCAGTGTAAAGGGAGTCAGTGCTTAACATCTGTCACCAATCCTTCTACATTTTAGATTACCTTGTTGCTTCATGTTGCTGTATGACAGAGTAGAAACTGGAAATGCTGAAAAAGCTAGGAATTAGAACAAAAAAAAATAGTAATAAAAACAGGATTTTCTATTCAATCCCTAACCCAATGAACTAAAAGAATGTGATTAAAAAAAAAAAAAAAAAAATCACCCTCCATGAACCCCCATGAAATAATTTTTTAAAAAATTATTATTAATACAGCAAAACAAAGATAGAAACAAAGAATGCAACAAAAAAGTCATGATAGTGTTCTTGCTTGTTGAGCAGTGTGACCCAACTTTCCAGCTGACCTTGACACGAACCTTGTAAGTGATATATGACACATGTTCCTACTTCCAATGCCCTGCTTACACTCATCTCAATTTTAGAAGTGTTCAAGCGTTTAGATGAATGTGCATTCATTTTGCTCATGTGTCAGTATATGGAACATTCAATATAGTAGAATCCAAATGGTTCTAGAGAGCCATTACATTTTTCTTTAAGCTCTTGAGGCACTTTTTAAACTTTTATCATTTCATTTAAATGACCTCAGAAGCGAATCAATGATGGTCCCCTTGCAATCCTGACCCTTCAACCTTCACCTGACACAGAGTGATGTACATTGCGTGTCGTTGTGTTTGAGTGTAACCATGGGGGGGGGGGGGTAGTAGTGTTTATTTCCACAAAACCGTGAAAAAGAGTGTGCTCAAACTTGAAGTATAGGGAAGTTTTAGAAAAATCTGGAAAAGCAGAAAAAAGAAGTGCTATATGTGTGTCCAATCCCTGGGCAGAAAGAATGTGAGAGAGGGAGAGAGAGAGAGAGAGAGAGAGAGAGAGAGAGAGAGAGAGAGAGAGAGAGAGGGAGAGGGAGGGAGAGAGGACATGTGGGCCACAGGCAGGTTACCCTACTGCGGGTAGCTGTTCTGTTGGCGGCGTTTGGCAGATCGCATCTTCTCAAACCGAGACTCCATCTCCTCCAGCACTTTAGGGGTGTAGCGCACTACAAGCTTGACCGTGCCCTGAGCTGCCTTTAAGAGCTCCACCGCTTTCTCATGGTGCTCCCCTTCCACACTCTACGAAAGGAAAAGAAGATGAAAAAACATGAGGTATAATCATTTTGCAAACACTGCAGAAAAAGTTTAGAGCCATTACTAACTTCTTTGCACTCACATGCCTATAAATCCCTAAATACAACAAAAACCTCTTATGTGTCACTAATTTTAATAAGCAAACTATTATTATTATTATTATTATTATTGTATTTGTATTATAGTTATGGAAATGCAAACACTGCTGACAAGAAAATCCTAGCAGGCAGAGAGGGGGAAAAAAATCATCACAAAAACTTTTGTGCATGTTGGTTTATGAGACCGTTTTTGTTTTTCCAGACGTGCACCAAGCAACAGTAAGAAAATAGCAAGGCAAAAATCCAGTGTGACCATTAATTAATAAAAAAAAAAGGCAGGACAGAGGTGGCTCAATGGTTAAGGCACTGGGTTACTGATCAGAAGGTCAGGGGTTCAAGCCACTGTTGGGCCCTTGACCCATTTGTGCTCCAGGGGCGCAGTATCATGGCTGACACTGCGCTCTGACCCCTTCCTAACAATCTGGCATATGCATTCTCTGTAATGTATATGTGATGTTCTTCTTCGTCAAAATGTTTCTAAAGGACATACGTATTTCACGTTCTACATGTTCCCCCTTCAGTGAGTTGACTTTCCCACAGAGTGAATTTTGTGTGTGTTTGGTCTGAGCTCTGCTTTTCAGGTGTCTCTGGTATTATTCTAGAAAGAGATCAAAAATAGCAAATTCTATGACTTAACTCTAAATTATTGGCACCTCTGGTGTTGTTTTTAATATCCGTTCACACCTATAAATTGGCAAAATACTGCTGTATTTTTTTGTCATTAAAAAGCCAGGGAGGCAGCAGACTAATGTCTAGAGATTGCCCTTTTCAAACCAGGTATAGAAACAATGAAATGCTGCGTTGCGATCAGATTGGATTTGACATTATCCACTGATGTATTTTATGCTGTGAATATCTGTGACGTTGACTAATATGCAGGTGAACCTAAGGTTCAAACTGTCTTAAAGCCTGCAGTCATATACACATAACTTAGAAACAGAAGCTTACAGAGAGTAGGCTCATTTACTGCACATATTTGAATATCTTCCAATATTAATAGCTTTAAAACTGTTTCCGTATCCAAAATGGAATTGGTATACTTCCAGGTTCACTCGGATATTAACGCTCATCAAAGCCGCCTACATACCACTCCGTTGACCGAGAGCAGCTGGTCTCCTCTCTTGAGGCCACCGTGACGGTCGGCAATGCCTCCAGGGATGATGCGAGAGATGTAGATGGGAGAGTTCTGCTCTTTTCCTCCCATGATGTTGAAACCGAGGCCTTCCTCGGTTTTTGGCAGCTCCACCACGCGAGGGTGGGAGTGTCCTTCGCTTGCAGCAAATGCTGCCACTGTGGCCTGGGGAACATGCAGAGTGTGTATGCTAAAGCACAACTTAATACATGTAATCACTTGGCAACAATATTTATATTTTTTTGTCAATTATTAACCTTGCTCCTTTGCGAAATAAACCACCTGAAAGGTGGAGCAGACTGATGACACGCAAACTATTATTTAATTATTTATTTAAATCAGTCACTCACTTGCGACTGAAAGGGTGAAAGAGCTTTATATTTTAACATCGGTTTCAGGCTTTATAAATCCCTATTTATAAAAGCCATTAAATTTACGATAAATTTTTATTTGAAACATTTTAGAATTGAGGAACCAGATTAACTACAAATATCCAGCTTTCTAAACAGTAACAAGTCAAAATGGCCTCCACATTTAAAATTAGAATTTCTTCTAATTTACAGAAATCCCATAACTTTTTATATATTTAAGTATATAGTAAAAATGATTTCTTAATGCAGCTTTGCTCAAAATGATAAAACACTAATTTCATTTAAATTTGCTTTAAGATCACTGCTATGACGTGCACTGTGTTACCAAGTTTGCCTACTTTAGTGAAAAGAACATTATTATAGCAATTATTTCCCCACAACACGACACATGCTGCACTGATTTGACCCGTCCTTTCAAAATGAAATTATGATAACCATCATTAGTCTTACAGATCACAGTTATTGAGTTTACCTTTGCTGTGGCATTGGCTCTGACCTCTGGACTGCTGTTAATGTCCACGGTCTCATACACATGTTCATAAACCTGTGACACACAAAAAGCCACAATCAATATTCCATAACAAAGCACTGAACATCCTACAATCATGTGTCTATCAAGCTACACCTTAAATATCTGATCTAAGGCATTGCTACCCAGTAATAGCCACTGGATTAAATAACAGCACTACATAAATGAAAGATCTAGGTCAGTATTTACAAAGCATCTCTGAGCAGCAATGCTATTCTAGGATCAGTTAATTCCAAAGATAACTCAAAATGCAGGTGGAACCCGATCATAGATTTGCACTTCTATTTTAAGATGTTCCATGAGTACAAGTCCCTGGAGGTGTGGAGCAAGAAGTGAATAAACAGCTTTAAGTGGAGAGCACTGTTGAGTCATTCAGCAGCCAAGGCGCTTATCAACTACTGAGGTAGAACTCGTCTATCATCATCATCATCATCATCATCGGTAGAATAGCTCAGACTATGTCATCACTCTGAAAACCATAATCATGCACCTTATGCAGGAGTTTTAAAAAAAAAAAAAAAAACCCACCAGACATTACACTGCAGGGGAGCTCATTTAACAAACATGTGTAGGCTGAGAGATAAGCCAAGATGTGAACTTTCCTTAGGCGTGAATGAGCTAATCATGTGTAGGCACTGACTTGAGAAATGGGTCAAGAACGAGGTCTGAATGGCTCATTGCAACATAGAACTTGGCAAATATCTGATAAAGCTTCAAGGTTAAATTAACTCCTACATTCAACTTAAGCAGCTGCTTTATCTTGGTCTGGGTCACGGTCGATCTGCGGAATGTTGGTTGCGAGGCGGGAGTACACCCTGGACAGAACATCAGTCCATCCCAGGGTACCATGCCTGCACTCATTCACACCAAGGGGCAATATAGTGTAGCCGATCCACCCGCTGGCATGTTTCTGAGAGATGGGAAGAAACCGGAGAACCCATATGCACAGAAACTCCACACAAACAGTAACCCGACCTTGGGATCGAACCGAGGACCCTGGAGCTATAAGGCAGCAACACTGTGCTGCCCTTATCTCCTTTAGTTGAGCACTTCACAAAGTTCTAGATGGATCACTATAACTTGTAACAGATGTTTAAAGACATACAATCCCAACTTTTCCTTTTAGTGAATTACAAGTGTGACCTCCTCAGCACATCTGCTCCTTATGATTGACTCCATGGAGTCTAGCATGTGTCAAAATTGCATAAAGCAGGGTCATATGGTGCAAGACGTACCCGGTGCAGGATAACACAAAATGGTATAAGTGTTTCAGGATGCACCTTAGTTCCAGTGTCAGATGTCCCAGAGCTGCACCAAACGTTATTACAGCCATAAGCATTGGCTTGTTAAAGAACTAAGGACTTCCACTCATTTTCAGTTCCTGTATACACTTCGACATTTTCAGTTTCTTGAATTAGGTCGCATGCTTATGAGGTAATGGATTGTGGACTGCACCACACTGTGTTTCTGGCCTCTAGAGGTTGATGGTACAAAAACGACAGATGACAAAGCAGCAGGATAGATCTGACTCAACTGCCAGCACAGTCTTGAGCTAACTACACGAGTAATGGCACTTGCCATCTGAGACCCTCATTTTTGAGAAAAAAGATGGGAGTAACTATGTGGATTTCAAATGCTTTTTCATTTTCCAAAAACAAACTTGGCAGCATGTATTGAATCGCTTGGCTTACAGCTAATTAATGAAAATGATGATCAATATAACATGACCCAGTGAACTGTGCATGTTGTTTGTAATAATAAGCCCAAGAGCAAAGTCTTAAACTGAAATGGATGGTAGTCCTTTTAGCACAAAGGGCAGGCGTACAGTTGTTGTATTGAAAAAAAAAACTAGAAAAGATGTTGTAATACAAGACGGCCACTGATACAGGCAGATGCTAAGGCACTTCTAACTTTAGGTAATGCATAATTCTTCCCTCTGAAAAACTAGCCCCATCTCTGAAGGGATGAATTAAATCGATTTAGACCTTAATTTGCTAAAACATTTCTACGTTTACTGAATCATTTACCTCACAACTGTGCTTTGACTAATATAATATGTGGCATTCAAGTAAACAGGGATGTGTGTCAGAAGTCTTGTCAGTGGTTAAAGTATTCCTTTTAGTGGTGAGCGATATGGCCAAAAAAAAAAAAAAAAAAAAAAAAAAAAAAAAAAAAAAAAAAAAAAAAAAAAAATTATAATTCATTCAAATAAATGTGAATCTTATTGCACCACTTTATCTCTAGATCTAACGACCCATATATAGAATAACTAACGGAAGTTAACCGTTATTTTTATCCTTTCAGTCAGATTTTACACTGCAAACATCAAGGACAGCTTTAACTTCTCAGTGCTGGCAAGTGACCATGGTATAAGTGGCATAATCCATGGCTAGGTGTGCATTACATGATTTTAATGCACTCCGCTTCGTGTCAGGTGGTTCTTTTCCTCCACGTCATGCATTAAAATCGTGTGATGCAGACATAGCTGTGGATTATCCCTACATATTGCCCAGCCCTATTTACTTACATCACAGTCATCTTGGAAAATCTCAATTTAGAAGATTGTTTTTTTTTCTTCCATAAACATATGAGGAATAATTTTCCACAGAACTATAGGGGGTAAGGGAGAGCTAGCTAATGAGTGGGTATTGGCAAGTGACCAAAATTGTTTCATCGCACAACACTATGCTTACCTCTCGAACAGCGTTGCAGAACTCGCTTTGCAAAACCCTCTGTAGGGCCTGCAGCTTCTGAGGAGGTACTTCTCCTGTTCTCTGGAGTTTGTCCAGCAGCTCTATGGCACGAGAAATGTCTGGGAAGAGAAGATTTCTGTGAGGCAAGACAAAACTACCAGCGAAGCCTACCATTTGACCTATACCATCTAGAGATGTGATTTTTGGCATGGAACACTAGACTTGGGTCCTGGTGCAAGGCTGTGATAGTTATTGTTATTGGCTGCTTCTGAGCAATTATATTCATCCTTTGAGAGTATTCAGCACTGGTCACAGTGCCAAAAAACAAAAAACAATTTGCCTGGCATTTAGACATTTTCTCTGGCATCCGTCAAGCAGCCCTGCATTAAATCTAATTTGCTCCAACGCTTCGTATTTTTACAAATCCATCAGTTTACCGTTAATACTATGACTCTTCAAGGCCTCAGGCCTAATACAGTGGTACATGTCTGATGCAAGTAACTACTATTCAAATTCAGTTTGGTGGTCTTTTTACAGTGGGTATAGAAAAGAATCACCCCCCTTTAAAATAATCACATTTTGTGATTATTCATTCATTTTCTGAAATGAAGATGGACACAGTTTTTGTTTTATCCAGCTGTATTTACTCAGTGCAACTTATAACATCCAAGTGAAAGATATAACACCATGTCAGAAAAACAAACAAACAAAAAAAAAAAACCAGAAACACCCCCTTGTGTCAGTATTTTGTTGAACCACCTTTTGCTTTAATTACAGCCTTTAGTCTGTTGGGATATGTCTCTACTAACTTTGCACATCTAGACTTTGCAATATATGCCCACTCTTCTTTGCAGAACTGCTCAAGTTAAGTTAAATTTAATGGTGACTGTTTGTGGACCACAGTCTTCAAGTCATTCCACAGATTTTCAATGGAGTTTAAGTCTGGGCTCTGACTAGGCCATGCAAGGACATTCACCTTTTTCTCCTTCAACCACTGTGTGGTCAGTTTTGCTGTGTGCTTTGGGTCATTGTCATGTTGGAAGGTAAACCTTCGGTATTTTGCCTCATCCATTTTTCCTTCTATCCTGACAAGTGCTCCAGTCCCTGCTGCAGAGAAACACCCCCATAACAGGACATTACCACCTCCATGCTTTACTGTAGGAATGGTGTTATTTGGATGGTGAGCTGTATTGGATTTCTGCCAGACATATCTTTTTGTGTTGAGGCCAAATAATTAAATTTTAGTCTCATCTTACCATAACACCTTTATCCATGTGGCCTCAGAATCTTCAAGGTACGTTTTGGCAAAGCTCAGTCGTGGGTGGCTTTTTTCTTGCAACCCTCCCATACAAGCCACATTTGTGGAGAATTTGTGATATTGTTGCCACATGCACACAATGACCACTCTTTGTCATAAATTCCTGCAACTGCTTCAGAGTTGTTGTAGGCCTCTTGGTAGCCTCTCTGACCAGTTTCCTCCTGGCTCTTTCATCCAGTTTGGAGCGATGTCCTGATCCAGGGAGGGTCTGTGTTGTACCAAATACCTTACACTTCTTAATAATAGACTTCACTGTGCTTCTAGGCATTGATAAATCCTTTGACATTTTTTGTATCCATCTCCTGATTTGTGCCTGTCCACAACATTATCCCAGAGATCTTTTGACAGTGCCTTGCCACCCATAGTTGATTGTTTGCTTCAGTTGCACTACCAAGGACTGAAAAACGCTACAGGAAAGCTCTTTTTATGCCTAGCTAATCAAAATGACCACAGCTGATCACAGTTGAAGGTCAAAAGGCTTTGTGTGCCATTGAGAGGGTGATTAGCTACACCTTATTGAGTTTACAAGTCATTTTTTGGAGGGGGGGGGGGGATCCTTTTTCCAACTGTTTTTTTTTTCCCCCTGTTGTTTTCTTTTTTTCTGACATGTTGGTGTTATATCTTTCATTGGATGTTATAAGTTGCAGTGAATACAGCTGGATAAAACAAACACCGTGTTCGTCTCCATTTCAGGCTGAAAAGCAACAAAATGTGATTATTTTAATGGGGACTCTTTTCTGTACCCACATTAAGTATAGATTATCATGGATCCTCAGTAATATACCATAAAGAGACTCCACTTTAAACTCAAGCATTAATTCATAGTTTCTAACCTTCAAAGTGCTTAACTGTAGGTCACTCTGGATAAGACATGTACAATGAAAACCACAATGTAAAGCTGCTTTAAACAGACAACATGCCTGTTTCTAGATGCTCCTGAGTTTCTAACTGGATGTAAAAGTGGCCTGTAGAGTACAAATAACCTGGAAGATATGTAGAATATGCAAAAACAAAATTGAAAAAAAAAAAAAAAAAAAAAATCATTAAGCCATGACCTTAGCAAAAGTTTATTAAGTTGCTGAGAATGCCCGTTTGGGAAACTGACTTCCGGCCCAGTAGACACTATACGGGTCACCCAAGACCCTACGGTCTTCATGAACATTGGCGGGAATGACGGCGATAGCACAAAGAGTTAAGAAAAAAATTAAAAAAACAAAAACAAATGTCAAACCCACCTAACTGTTAGAGACCTAATCTTGAGAAAATAAAAGACTACTCTTACCCAATACACACTTAATGCTGATTTGACAGACCTAACAGACATATGCAATACAGTAGGACTCCTGTATTCGTGGGGGACAGGTTCCAAGCCCCCCAGCGGACGCCTGAAACCATGGATAGTAGCGAACACTATACTGAACACTATACTGAACACTATACTGAACACTATACTGAACACTATACTGAACACTATACTGAACATACCTATGATAAAGTTTCATTTATATGTTAGGCACAATACATGTGTGTTGTTTTATTGTATATTTTATTCTTTATTTTCTCTCTATGCTTATTTTGCTTGTTTTATCCTCTGCATTTCATCATTACTTTCTTCTTTCATTACGTTACTTACCATTTCATTACTTGTACATACACTGTCTATAAATAAGGTTTATTTCCTATTAATATATATATATATATATATATATATATATATATATATATATATATATATATAATATAATATAATATAATATAATATAATATATATATTCCTGTATATAGCCTGGATCTGTAACTCCAAACAAGTGGACACTTTAAAAACAACAACATTAACCATTTAAACGATTAGGTCCAAACAGGAAAACGTTTAATAGCAGCCATTACGCCGTTCCTTATTATGGTGTGACATTTCTAGTAATTTCTTCAGCAGGGCTCCATGGATCAAGTTGTAAAACCCAAACCAATCACTTCCCATGTGCCTAAATGCACTTCTTAGGGTATATAATAATGGCATCTACACCCTACATAGTCCCCTACTTGAAAATCGTGAGCTATTTAGGATTCGGTCTGTAGAACCTGACTACATCTGTGCATTTCTAATAAATAGCTTTGCGCACAATAAATAGCTACGGTCTAGCTCGCTAACACCTTAAATTATATAAAGATAAATTAATAATCGGTAATATTTTTACATATATTGTAGACAGACGTACTTAGTACTTAGTTATACGCTATTATCCTTCAAAAATGAACAGTGGTAGAAGCGCTAGCTAGCTGTGTTTAAGGTTAGCATCGTTACCAGTCGGTTCGGATCACATCGCTGACGCCAAAACCGTGAATAATTTATTATAATGGTGCTATTTACCTCTTTCTAATCGTACCGGCTCCCCCAGCGAGGCCATTTTTTTCAGCCGTGGATATTCCACTTCTGGTTGGGAAAAGCTCAGTATGTAGCTAGTGCTGTGTCTTCACTGCTATTTTTGTAGCAAGTGGCTAAGCACTAATACAAAAAGATTAACGGGGGAGTCGAAGAGCATCCTTTCTGCGCAGGAAATGCGCATAAAACACGGTACCATCCTAATCAGAGACACAATGGCGCCAAAACCCATTTTGTAACACACGTTTCTTATTATTTGTGTGATGGGATTTTGGATAACACAATTTCACATATAACACAGAGCGACATTAATGAGTGGTTTATTGATATTCATCCAAACCAGGCACTGCTGGCTTTCTTCTAGTTAGCATTTCCATCTACTGGCCAACAGGCATAATTACTGAACTGCAGCTAATTTACGCAGTCTGTCTATAATAAAAAATATTAGTCGACTATATATTAGTGCTACCAGTTTTACATCGACTTTTACTAATAGTAATAATCTTAATCTTGTCTTAATTTTTGTTTATTCCTACTACCAGTAACGATAGGAATGACTCTTTTTTTTAAAAATTTATTTATTTATTTATTTATTATTTTTTTGGCACATTCAGAATATTTCAAATGCACTTCAGTTGCTGTAGCAAATATTGACAACTGACACAATGTCTCTCAGAAATCAGTCCTTTCCCTGTACTGTATATAATACAGCAGCTGTACTCTTCAGCTAGGAAGGACTTGAAGTCCAATATTATACTACACTCACAAAATAATTATATAACTATAAATCAGAAAGGGATAGGGATATGCATGGAGTGGCCTACTTCCATGGCAAATGGGTCAGGGCTCTGCTGGGTCTCTCACCAGGCACTGCTTTGAACTCGGGACAATTTGAAACTCACCAAAATAACTCAGACATATAGCTGGTTTCTCAGCCAGAACAACTTATTCTATTGCAGTGCTTCTCGATCCAGGTCTTGGAGTACCACCGCCTTGCACATGTTGGTGTTTTCTTCCTCTGAGTCACCCGGTTCAGTCTGGTTCATGCTTGTTAATTAGCTGATGAGCTGAGAAGGGAAAACACCAAAATGTACATGGTTGTGGTTTTCCAGGATCAGGACTGGGAAACGCTGTTTACTGCAATGCTAATTGGCCTATCTAAATTTAAGATACAAATTCTTTTTAATCATGTTATAATGGTAACAAATCTGACATAATAATTAGTAGAATCTTTGAGTCTTTAGATTTTTTAGATGGTCCTTGTTTGTATGATGCCCTTCGTTATTCAGACAGGTATGCGTAAGGATAGAGAACTAATATCAAAATGACACTATTATATCAAGAGATGGTAAAATTATACTTGATCTATGAAATATAGTAAAAGGATATAAACGTGAGGTGCACAAATGTTTGTGTAAGGTCTTGTCAAACAAGTTCATCTGCTTGGGGTTATAGGCATTTGTTATCTGTGGATCTGAGTTGTTGTTTTTTCTTTATAAGATTATGGATGGAGAATATTATAGAATATTATATGATGTCCAACCCAGAGTATCTACTCTCACGGTGTACCTTGTTTGCAACACTGTGTCAACACTTCAGACACATGGGTCTGATAACAATCTATGAGCCGAAACAGGTCCGTCTGTGCACAAAGATGGATCAGATATCAAGTAGAGTGTATTAGAGTGTTGAACTCACTGATCTCTTTTTTTCTAGGACAAAGATAATGTACTTGTGATAGAAATGATAGCCCATGACCAGTGATTGAAGGAGAAACACCACCTACCGCCACCATCTTAGCTGGATTTATGTTCCACACTCAGAGCGGTCCTTACCTGAGCAGCGTCGCTCCTCCGCTTGGGCAGGACGTGAGAGATGGCGTGGGGTGTATGCAAGAGGCTTGGAGAGCAGGTGCTGTTTTGCATATTTACTCTGGCTTGTGTGTGTTGGTTTTTGTTATAAAAGCTTTTAAACTTGATTATCATATATGTACAGATGATTTTCTCATTGCCATTACTACATGGTCTCATTTTCGGAACTCAAGCTCATGGCGAAATAGGATTTTTTAAAATTGTAATTGTAATTTAGCCCAAAACTAGATTCAAGCTATGAGTTCAATTTCTAGGAGGAAGATAATCGTCTCTTCTCCGAGGTTTGTGCTGAATTTATACCTGTGAAGGGAGAGCTCAAACTTTATTGACATTGGGTTTGTTTTTCACTTGCCTATAGTCATTTTTATTTCTTCAAATATTTCAGTTTAATATTGCAAACAACTTCACAACATACAAAATTAATTATATTAATTCAGAACATATGTGAATGATATATATATATATATATATATATATATATATATATATATATATATATATATATATATATATATATATATATATATATAATTTTTATAGTATTTTTTTCTTTCATCTTTCATTTCGTGGGGATAAAAAAATAAACAGCAAAGCTTTGACAACAGCACCTTGACATAGTATGTAATTCCAACATAACCTTGAGAAGTTTAGAATAGGAAACAGTTAAAGTACTTAGAGGAGGATGTCCTGTCACTGCTGAGAATGTAAACAGAATCTTTTGGTTGGAATAGTGGTCTTGTTTTCTGAAAGTGAACAGTTTTTTGTTCAATTCACAATTGAAGCAGCATGCAAGTTTTTTTTTTTTTTCTTTTTCTCTTAAATAATCTCTCCTCTCATCTGTTGAGTTCTTGGCAACGTAAAGAAAACCACAACGTCTTGCGGAATGTGATATAGTAATTTGAACTGGGAGCAAATGACTGATCAGATCTTTTTTTAATTGTTTACAAGGTCATGAATATGTTCAATAAATAGACTGTAGTATCACTTTACTGTATAAACTTCATCTTTTTTACATGCAGTCCATAAAATTTTCATCTGACGGAATAATTTACCCTGTTATGTATATATACAAATAGATATTTACTCTTTTTCTTTCTCTCTTGTTAGAACTCTCAATAAAATCTATACATTGTGTACACTATCTCCCCCTCTTAATGGTCAATGTGCATACACACGAAGTGTCTATCCGTATAAACCTCCAGCCGATCTTCCGTTTGCTATCCATGGTGAGGGCTCGCACGTACGATTGGGTTGTCCGGCATTGCGAGTTATAGTGCCGCTTGTCTATTCCTCGGCAGCCCTCCTTCGTGTAACCCAGCGGGTTGCATTTGGTCTCGTAAAAGTATTGCTTCAGCTGCCCATTGGCCACCGGGACCTTCTCCAGCACGGTGACCGTCTGGCCGGACATGTCGATAGCCGTCTTTTTGTCCACGGCCGTCACCCACTGGCTAATACTGTCGCACACGCTGAGCTCGCCACGCCGCGCCGGGTCCGAGTGGCGCCGCACCCGCATCGACATGTTGGCAGCATCCAGGTAGTTTTTGTATTCCTCCAAGAGAAAGAGCAGCGGCGGCTCCAAAGGCACTTGGTTGCTGATCATCACACGCGACGCATACGTGTCGACGTCCTTTGACTCGGCGTTGGCCGTGGCTGTGTTGCCGGGGCCCCCCCCTCCCTGGCCCTGCGCTGCCTCCCCCTCCACTTCCAGTAGCTCCTCGATCACCTGCTCGAACGTGTCCGTGAGCGAGGGCAGTGCTCCCCCGCTCGGTGGAGTCCCATGGCCCCGGGCGGCCCCCAGGTAGCCCTCGGCTCGGTGGCCCCCCACAACGCCCGGCACCTCTCTCATGGGCGCAGCCCTCATGCAACTGAAGTATGAAATAACCATAGTAAGGAACAGGATGGTCATCACTCTTCTGACCTGTTGGAACTGGAGATAGTGACAGAGAGGGAAAGGTGTATGTAGGGTGTGTGTGTGTAGGGGGGGGGGGGTGGTTCAGGGAGGGACATAAAGGGGAGTAAGAAAAAAGGGTAGGGATGGAGAGAAACAGAGATTTCAATTTTAAAGCAATACGTCTACAAGAACAAGTACAAAACAACCATGTTCACTTTGCACTGATGCCTAATCATTAGTCGTGCTGCGTTATTTTTCAGTTATCTTTGTCAATTAGATCTGTTTCCCTTGTTGTCTCCTTTGCAGCCAGTCCCCCTGGCATCCAATGCTCTCAGGTAAGCTGGGATCAGAGTTGCAGACCTAAAACCAGATTCACATTTCATAGCAACCGATCCCACAACATGCCAACTTGTTATTTCTTTTTTGCATCTTTAGTTACTGGCAATCGAGGCCCAGGGGAATGTTGGCACTACTGACGCACCACACCGGATCTGTCCCCACACACACACACATACACACACACGTGTACACACATGAACACACACAGCTAAATACAGAGGCTCAGGAGTATCATTAGGAGGACATGAGAGGCTCTCACCCACTCCCTCTTCCCCGCACTTCCCTCTTGCCTCCCTCCTCGCCCTCCTCTCCTGCTATAGCATCCCATCAGACTAACGCAACCCTGACTGATGTTAAGTGCTGGTGACCAGTGTGTGGTAGTTATTACAAAAAAAAAAAAAAAAAAAAAAAAAAAGACTAAAGTCAATTTTGTAATACTGACGAGAGTAAGATAGGGTTCAAAGTATACAGACAGCTTAAGAACTACTTGTACCTCAAAAGCAAAAATGGCCTAATATTTAAGCCTTAAAGCTAAAACAACAGCGTAAAAATCCTCCACTGTAATGCTTACATTCACCCTACAGAATCAGTCAGTCTGTAAATGTTCTACTTCTAGCTTGTTTTACTACTTGTTCTTGTTCTACCTTTAGCTTGTCATCACTAAAGAGCATGTTCCATGTAGAGGTCACCAGGTAAATGAAGAGAGAGAGTGAGGGAGAGAGGAAATTTGACTACAAGAAGAAAAAAACAGGATGCCATTCATTCACCCATGCACTGATTCATTCATTCATTCATAAAAACTACTCTATGCCCAATGGGTGCATTTCACACATCCGGGTCAAGACGGCCGCCGACACCACCAACAGAAAGCCGCAGAGAAAGCCAGGACTGTCCCTACAGCGTGCTGCTCATCCTTCCTCTCACTTTCATCTCTCTATGCCTATCCCTCACTCTCTTACCTCTCTGATGCCCCTATGAGTCACAGCAATTCATCACGTCCGTCGACATCCCAAAACTCGCCGCTACATTCACAAACAATAGCAAGGGGAGCATCCAAAACACCAGCACAACAAGAAGACATCCCTCATCTGCTCTCCTTCTTGAGGAGGAGGAGGAGGAGGAGGAGGAGGGGCTGGGGGAGAGAGAGAGAGTGTGTGTGTGTGTGTGGTGGGGGGGCTTTTTAAAAATAGCCAACGTCGCAGCACAGCTCGGCCAGCTCTCTGCGTGGCGTCCTGCCTCTACCCCGAGCATCCTCCGGAAGAGGCATGGAGAGGGTGCACTCATGGAGCGGAAAGAGACTGAAGAAGGGTGGGAGAGACACGGTGGCACGCCCCTCTCTAAAAGGCATTTGTTTCATTCTTAATTGGCGTCTGGGGCCACGGCTGCGATTTGCCTGCGCAGCGGTGACTGCCATGGAGACACGGCAGCTATAAATAGGCGAGCTGGGAGTCCCATGGTCTCGATTCAGAATATTGCAGCCTTCCCCTTAATGAGCGCTGTGTCCCCTTGCTCTGTGACGTTTCACCTGGCGAGGTGTGCGCATGCATGTGCATGGGTGCGTATACGTGTGTGTGTGTGAGGACTTTGGGCGCATGAATTTGCATATGTGTGTGTGTGTGTGTGTGTGTGTGTGTGTGTGTGTGTGTGTGTGTGTGTGTTTGTGTGTCTGGTAGGAGAGAAAGAGATAGGAGCTCTGTTAATTTTTTCTCCCACATAGTCAAAAACAAGCATTGAAAAAAATATAAATAAATTAAAAACAGGCTGGGATTACAGCTTTGGAGGATGGATCAATCCTAATCGAATGAAGCAAAGAGCAAAATGTGTGTATGCGCTGCTTCTGCAGGCACGAAAAGATACTTCAGCCCATCAGCTTTTCCAGTCATGGAAAAAAAAAAAAAACTTCTTACATTGTCAGCAATTACCTCGGCAGAAACTTCGGAGAGGATTTTAAAGTGCCGCCGAGGATTAGGACTTGATTGCGTCTTATGTCATACTTGCTCACTTCTTTGAAATACTTCCAAATGTGTTGCACCTTCAGGGACAGATGTATTTCTGGCAGCATCCTCTCTCTCTCTCTCTCTCTCTCTCTCCCCCTCTCTGAATGGCACTAATGTGGGTTTTATGTACACACTCGGCCACAGCCCAGCATCTGCCCCAGTTTCAGGCTGATCTCAATTACCAAACATCTGTTGTCCCTCTGATGAGGGAGGTATTATGTAAATTGCGAGTGCTATCGAATGATAGATAATATAACACCAGCATTGTGGGGGGGGGGGGGGGGGTGATAGTAAAACTTGATAAACCTGGCACAGCACTATCTCACCTGCTTGGACCTGCTTAAAAAAGCGCATATGGTCCTGATAACTCACCATACAAACCGATGATGGATAGCTGTATCAGCGTGATCTTTTGGCTCTGTCGTAAAAGCCACATGAACGTGGAGTGTGTAGCTTGGAACGAAAGTAACTGGAGACTGAACGCTCTGAATGTGGACAACACTGCATCTTATAATCCACAACTCTTAGGCAGCGAAAGGGTGGGGTGGGGGTATGATCTTGAGCGTCATTTCTCAGCATAACAACCCTGATGACGTCTCTTCCAGGTCTCCACTGGGCAGGGAGGTGGAGGATGGAAAGGAGGAGTGTTGTGGAGTGGGGGGGATGGCTAAGGGGGGGTGGTGTGCCACTCATCAGCTTGCAATTGCTTGCCATTCCTCTGGGGTCCCCTCTCACCAGGAACAACAAACAAATTTTATTTCTAACCCTGCTATTTCCTGGTTCCATCCGGTGAATCAATATGGATTATGCTCTCAATCACCTTCCTGTTAAAACGCAATCTAGGCGGTGAATCAGTTTATTGCTCGGGGACCGAGCTGGCAATAAGCGAGACCTTGTTCAAACCAGAAGGGGGGGAAACCAAATTACCGCCATGGACACATTGTTCTACTTTAATATGTTTGATGTGTGTGTCTTTCCCTCTGAACTGCGTCGCGCAGTCACAATATCAATATCCGGTCAATATAACGCAAACATGGTGTTTCATGATGTGCGCGTGTACAGGAGGAGGGGGTACAATCTGTAGAACGAGCTGTGGCGCAAACAGAGGTGGGACTTTCGAAGTTTATTCATGTACCTCTTTGTGAACCCTATTCGGTCACCATGGAAGCCAGGTGCATTATATTCTTTTGAATATGCCACACATAGCATTCCAACCAACCAGGGCTCCCTCTATAGAAGTATCTCTTAAGCCTTAGGTGACCTTTGGATCCCTCTGTCTACAAAAGAAGTATGAATGTATAGTGATGACATGATATCTACACAGCTGTATTTGATAATGTGTCCTCACACACACACACACACACACACACACACACACACACACACACACACACACACACCGGAGGGCTTAGCGGGAGCACTCTCAAACACTTTTCATTGCTAAATATGATTGATCTCTGCGCACATGAGTGGCAGCACTACTCCTGTGGGGTGGGGGGTGGGGGTGGCTTTTGGGAGGTGGTAAAGAGTAACGTGCACCTGCTCAATTGTTTCGACAGAAGCTGGTAGGACAGGGCGGTTTGCTTTGCACGCTCCCGGTTCCTCGCAGCTCTATTTGCTTAAGTCTCCCTGCCATGCATGGATTATTTAAGAAATCCCCTCATGACAGGCAGATGAAGCTTGGTTAACATGAAAGTGTAGCGGGAATAACAGCTTTTCTGGTGGAAATAAAAAATAAATGAATAAAAGGTTTTCATTTTCTTCATGTGCCATAGACTATTTGAAAGGTCATCAAGGCTATAACAAACTTGAAAACAGACCACAAGAAAGGATCCTAGAAGGTAAGGTGAATCCAGAAGATTAGATCCTAGTTCTACATTTTTTTCTCTTAATAAAAGCAAGAGCTTTCCAGATGAATAAAAAAAAAAAAGCTTGTAGAATCTGGCAGACTAGTGTTCAAATTAGGTGGAAACTCCAAGAGAGTTCCACCAGGGGGCATTATTGTTTGACAAGTTCAAATGACCTTCACCTCTTGTTTGGCTTTATGTACTAGAATTCAACGTTTTATGGAAAAAACAGCCATTAAAACAACAACAACAACAACAACAACAACAACTTAATATAGTATACTAAAATTATTCAATGTTTTACAATCTTCAGTGTCATCTAATAACCAAACTACTGACTAGTGTGCTTAGATCCACTTTCTAATGAACATTTTGCATATTTAATCTGAGAGCTGTTTGATAAAAGTAAGCCAAATATTCCTCTTCCAATAACTAAAGTCCCGTTTGGTTTAAAGTTTTTGCTATAGGCTGTATTTTAGGCTATGTGTTTCAATAAATACATTATAAACTAAGTTATCCCAGTGTTGAAACCTCTGAACACAACCTAACTTAAAGATATTTCCTTTACATTCAATATTATGTCACACCGATTCCGCGCTAAACAAAACACTGAGATGGCTGCTTTGCTTTGACTATGCTATGGCTACAGGCCAAGCTAATGATTAATCTTTGGGAGGGATCAAACAGCAGCAAATGGCAGTGTGCTTGTAAAAACTTCGGCTCATTCTCGCTCCATGTTAGCGGCTGTGAGGATAAGGCAGGATCCTTTGAAGTACATCCTCAGGTAATTGCGGTTTCTTCTACAATATAACACAGCTGTGTTGCAGACAAGCGCAGAACAAGACAGAGGATATGCTAAGGTCCTGATCTCCAGCTTCTTCTATGACTGTTACTCTGCTTGTTCATTCCAGTCGACAGGCTTTTATCCCGAAACGCTTGAAGAACAAAAATAAAACATCCTGTTTCATAGAGTTTGCAACAGTTGTAGTGCATATAAACAAAGTCTTCATCGCTCTACATGCAGAGAAAGCCACATTTGATAGCCGAATGAAGGCGGTTAAGGAGTTTTAGGGTGTATAGTTATGTCATTTACATTCTTTAGCATAAATGTCACAGAACCCTTTGAATTTTAGTTTAGTCTGACTTTATTTGGTAGACTAATTGCATCCTTCTGAAGTTCTTGGGCTTCTTAGTTGGACTCCTGCTGCCTCACGGAAAGCGGGGAACCAAACCAAATTAAACTTTAGTGCGGTAATGATTAATGTATAAGTTTCGGCTCTTCACGTAACAGGAGAAAGGACGAGCATTGGCAGGATCTGCCTCGGAAATATCATCCAAGATCGGCCAACTGTGATGCTGGTAGGTGTTGTTTTCATGTAGGCTAGGCGACTTTCTGGCTTAGCTACTGAGAACATGTTCAACTCTGTGCTTATAGAAACATTACCACTTCCAAGCCTGACTAGAAGTGTGCAAACTTTTGGTCCAACACAATTAGTAAAACTACATTTTCACTTCAGCTTTGGCCAGGTACAATTAGCAACACAATCCAAGAGTTTAAAGTGCAGCTCAGGAATGTACTCAGTTTATACGCTAGATGGCGCTTTTGTCTACATGAATCGCACGTTACGCTTTTATTCTCAACATACGAGGGGACAGTGTAACGCACACAGGCACTTTATTCTACATATCAATACAAGCAAAAACAAACAAACAACCCAATTCAATAAAAAGTTCAACTTCAATACATGAAGTGTAAGGTCTGCAGTGTACACTCAGATGAAGCAGACAAATTAAAGTTGTTCAAGCACAGAAACACCCTAAAATTCATCAGCACATTTTTTTTTCTACCAGTATAGCCTAATGGTTTTCTCTTCTAGTCAACCAACCAATGATAGAACAGCTACTCAGTAATGTAATAATTCACTATCAAGTCCAAACTAATGAGAAATATTGACAGGTCGTTAAATAGTAATGATCAAAATTCCCAGGAATGTGAATCATTGCAATTTCCAGGAATCCGTGATCACTCAGCTGGGCTTATTTTGCTTTGCATTTATTATTAAACGCGAAATTCAGAGCTCAGTGCAATTACAGTGATGTTCTGTAACGCACACACACACACACACACACACACACACACACACACAAAGTTGGATGTGAAACCTTGGAGAGTTGATGAGGCTGTGGGGAAAAGCTAGACTGCACTGTAAGCCTAACCCCAGAGCTCAAGTTTCCTATGAAAGTCTTATCGAGTGCACCAAACTCCACTTATACATTTAGTCTAGTACATTTCAAATGCACAACTACATTTCTCTGTCCTCTTTAGCAGTGGAAGGACCATAACAGAACACGCAAAGTATTCAGTTTAATAACAGAGTCGTTAAGGGAAATATGGGATGTCTAATGAGTGTGTTGACTGATCGCTTTAACTGAAATGATGTTTCAGGTGAGAACTGGGTCAGACTAGTGTAAATATTTAAACTTTTTTTTTTTTTTGAAAGACTGTCCATTCCGAATACATTCACAGAAATAGAGCTATATTCTAATTAGCCTAATTAACGCATGACCAAAACAGCCTAGGTTTTTTATTGCACAAGCACACGATCGCGTGCTCAGATATGTTGCTTGCTTACTTTTCACAAAGTCTAACCAAAGCATTCGGCACGAAAACAAAACCTACCTTTATTTTACTGTCCAGTTCTAAAGGGAGACCATTCAGCGGGACAGTGTCATCTGGGATGGTTTTTTGGATCAAAAAAGTCCCCCAGCGCGCGCAAACCCCTCAAGCTATCCCCCCCAAGCTCCAAGCTTTAATTCCTCGCGCTGTTTTTTTTTTTTTTTGCCAAGCAGCAGCGCCGAGTTGTCGTCAGTCTCTTCAGCTTTGGAGCAAATAGATTAAATTATTGATGGCGGAAATCGCACGGGCGAGGTAATGCACTCCCATGACTGAGTGGATCCTTCGCAGGTCGGTTCAAGCTCTCTGGACGGCATGCTCGGTACACACACATACACACACACGCACGCACGCACGCACGCGCGCGCGCACATACATACACACACACATACACACACACACACACGGGTCTGGATTAATGCGCACCGCGAGAGCTCCCGAGCTTGAAATGACGGCTTCATTCCGCGCGATTCTGGTACCTCGCTGCACGGTGACGTAGAGGCACGTGACTCGAGTGAGTCGGTCGCTCGTGCAAGCTCAATAAACCGAAAGTGGCGTGGTCCTACTTCCGAAACCGCATACTACTGTAGGAAATTATGCTACAGTCTTTTTTTAGCAGGGTAGTGTGCGCCATTATTTGTCTATGGGGAACATTTTTGAAGAAATTACTTCTATTCTTATAATATTCTTATTGCTCGACAATACCTATCTGACAATTCGGTCTCATCTAAATGATAACGTAGGCTAGATATCAATCATAGTCATATTTTTACACGTTTTCCCGTGGATGTATGTGCGTTATGCGTTATTTCTGGTCTCG
The DNA here is from genome assembly GCA_023630585.1 of Cranoglanis bouderius. NCBI lineage: Eukaryota > Metazoa > Chordata > Actinopteri > Siluriformes > Cranoglanididae > Cranoglanis > Cranoglanis bouderius. The sequence continues at coordinate 6,169,588 of CM042555.1, forward strand.
CATGCACCGCATTGTTTTTTTTTTGTTTGTTTTTTTAATGCTTTTTAAAGAACTGTATAATGTAAATCAAATACAAATTCCCCACTGAGTTTTTTTTTCCGACTTTGTAACGTCTGTGGATGTTGTTGCTGAAAAGCTCAGGGGGCTTCATTCACTGCTATACACCCAGTCAGGGTGCCATTGTTTTCTAGTGGACCCAGGATGGGCTCAAATGAAACACCTTCATGTGAAAGGACCATAGATTGTCCTGTGAAAATGGATAGTTGCTTTTGTGATTCTAAAAGAAAAAAAAAAGAAGAAAAAAACAGCTTCAAAGTGAAGCGGTTTCTCCTGCTTTCCACCACATCAAGGTCCTATTCTTGTCTGGAGATCTCCTGTGCCTGATATCTTAAACTATTGTCAGTTGTCTATTGAGCACCTTTGTAACCTGCAAGGAGAGCTTGTGTGCCAGATGCTGGCCCAACGGTTTAAAAACAAAACAAAATATATATTTCAGAGTCAGCCATCTTCAATCAATGGAAATGGATTAGAAGGATTAATATCAAACTGTCAAATATGTCACTGCAGTCAGGGATTGGTCATAATTTAACCCTGTAACCTCCCAAGACCCATTAACATGCCCAGACTTCTATCAATACAACTTGTAGAGGTTAAATGACTTTTTTTGGTATTTTCATCATTGTAAAATTCTTTTCAGGTTCTTTTCAAGATCTCAAGTGTTTATTTAATAATTTTTACGTTTAATTAGATTTTTCTATTTGCTTGTGATTATTTTTGTTGAAGCTATTGGACCTCTAGTGTGAGATTTATATCGATGAGATCATTGTGTGGTGGTTGTGATTATTCTCTGTCTGAAGTAATGAGGTTGAGGGGTTCAGATGTAGCTGGTCCCAGCATGGGAGAGGATGCTAACACCTGCTCTGACACACACACACACACACACACACACACACACACACACACACACACACACACACACACACACACACAAGCAAGCTCATTTCCCATGCACAATCACACAGCAAATATGCAAATATGCTCAAATGCATTCACACAAACCCTACTACTGTATACTATCACCTTCTCCCAGTTGCACACACTCATGCTTACATCCTCCTTCAAATCTCTGTAGGCATAAGCCAAGATGAATATAGCTACTACCCATAGGATCACAGGAGGAGACGGTAAACTCTGGGTGACAAAGAGTTGCATCAGCAATTGCTGAGCGACGTGACTCCAAGAGAGGAAAAAAAACTTAACCTCAAACTTCACATATACAACACACACACACACACACACACACACACACACACACACACACACACACACACACACACACACACACACACCCACACCTCCCATCTGATACAGACACAGCGTGCCAAGGCTGCTCCAGCCAGGTAATTCATAAATAAATCACTCTGCTTCTCATTAGGTGCACAAAAACCATAGGTCTCATTCAAAACTGCAAATACAGCACAATGCCAGCTGCACAGAAGCATGACTCACAGAAATACAAAGTTTCTTATGATGCTAAAGAAAAGTGATTATCAGAACACATATGTTAGCTTAGTGTTTAGTGTCCATAAATTAGGTGTTTCATGTAACAATATATGTTAAGATAGCAAACTAAAGTTCATCTAACTAAGGTTCTGTACACATTATAATCCTGTTTTCAGGCATAAACACATATCAGTGGGATTCGCCCTCATCATGATGCTTGTCCTGGCGATGTCTTCTGAAGAGACGTGTTTGGCAGGAGAGTGAGACGAGGACCACGTTGAATGTTGAGAGAGTCGGAGCGGCGTCAGAAGCGATGGCCGTGTCTCTATCCAATAGGTCGGGTCGCTAATGACGTCACCTCAGCTTTCTCAAAATCTCTTTTTCACTGTCGTTCCTCTGCAGGACTTCCTCAGGAATCCAGACCTTCCCAGCACGATCCTCCAGAGAGGTGAGGCACTTCCTTGTCCACATACCTTTGGTGCCCTAAAGGTCATGTGCAACAACCTATGAATCAACTTTCTAACATAAAATGATGGTTGGAATGTGTCTTTTATGGTTCAAGGAGAAGGTAATGGAAATGTGAGCAGTGACCAAAAATCTGCGGCAAATACATGGACGGATTGTTGTCTTTATCAGATGCTAGGAAAGATTATACAAATGCAAGGTTTTCAGAGAGTTTGTGCTATTACATTTTTTAAAATATTTATTCTGGCTCAGTTTAATACAATCACATTATAATGTTACAATTCCCAATAGAGATAAACGACCCTTTAAGCATGGACTAAACATGGACTTATTGGCATAAACAAAGATGCACTGAAGACTATCTCATTATAAAACAGGAATAAAAACAGAAATAGCTGAACAGGAATGTCATCCAGTACATCCATGACTCAAAATTTTCTCTCACTTCTTGTTGGACAGCGTGCGCTGAATGTGTTGTGTGCATGTATACACTCATTCTAGCAGATATTTTGCATTTTTATTGTGTCACCCCACTGAAATCAATGAGTCAGCCAATGGAGCTCTCTCCCTATGTTATGGTTTGCCTGATCCTGGGTGCCTGACTTCACTTTGCTAGCCAAACTGAAGGAGAGAATGGTGTGTGGGTGGGTGGTTGGGGGGGTTGACTCACTCAACCCCACCCTCCACCATCTCTCTCTCTGTACTGAAGGATTGCAGGGTCTCTATCAGCAACAACACTAAAGCAGAACCGATGGGCCATGCCATAACTAATGTCAACTGATAAAAAGCTGAGCTCATACACACCCTGAAGCTTCTTTAAGCTGTAAAATATACTTGCTACTTGCTTGTAATCAATCCCTCATGGCATACATTGCCTCTCCTGGTAATGAATCCACAAGGCTGTGAGCCTTCTGCACCATAATATCCTTCTGTACCCATTGGTAA